>JAACNH010000159.1:342584-375084 GCA_019447015.1 Hymenochirus boettgeri | reverse complement strand
CCAGGACGCACAATGTATACGAATGTTTGTTTTGGCTGATAATCGGCCCGTGTGTAGGGCCTTTATCGGTCGAAAAAACCTTTAGATTAATTTTATTTCTCCTTTAAAGAACAACTAAAGATTCCAAACTCAAAATCCTTTATCTTTGTCCTATATCTTATTTTGCTGTGGGGGATGTGTCCTATTTCCCAGAATTCCAGACTCACAGACACACCCACTGTTTTAGCCACTTGACTGTTATGCTTCCCACACCTGCCTAGTTGTAAGTTACTGCAGGAGCAGGTCACTTCACGGACCTCCATATAACAGCAAGGGGTCAGGGACCTCCATATAACAGCAAGGGGTCAGGGACCTCCATATCATCAGAGAAAAAAGAAACAAAATAAAACCGAGCCCGCCTACCTACATTCTAATATAACTAACCCTGTCACCTACCTACACAGATAGATGATGAGGGGATAGACAACCGTTCGCAATATCACGCAAATAACTTAAAGTATCTTACTGCAGAAAAAAGGAAAACATAAGTTTGACTTGTTCAAGTTTATAAACCACATTTATTCCAGCATCCATACAACGAGACAACAAGGAAACAAAATATTAAACCTAACATTACAACATATTAAAACTAACATTATAACATATTAAAACTAACATTATAACATATTAAAACTAACATTATAACAT
Source organism: Hymenochirus boettgeri (assembly GCA_019447015.1). Taxonomy (NCBI): domain Eukaryota; kingdom Metazoa; phylum Chordata; class Amphibia; order Anura; family Pipidae; genus Hymenochirus; species Hymenochirus boettgeri. The sequence continues at coordinate 374,397 of JAACNH010000159.1, read as the reverse complement.
ATTAAACCTAACATTATAACATATTAATTAAACCTAACACGAAAAGAAACATCAAAACAAGAATCGTTTGGCTTCCGTAGAACCTACTAAGGATACATTCTACATTCTAATGCACTTAGACACTTGAGAGGGCAAAGTGTAAACTACTCACCCTGGAATGCATGAGCCCGGTATTAGACAGGTATTAGACAGGTATTAGACAGGTATTAGACAGGTTGTAGGTATTATCTATTTATATATCATTGGATATTTGAGTCCATTTCCACCTTTAAAACCAAAAACTAATGACTTGTCCGTTATTTACTCTCAACCCAACTGCCAGCGACCCAGGGGCCAGATTACTCTGCCAGAATGGGAACATTAATTATCCTTATATCTGGTCAGTAATGCAGGTAATAAAGTGCTGAATATATCAGTTGGGACAGGTAACTGACAATTCAGATTCTTTTGGTTTTAAGGTTGGAAATTCCTTTTTAAATCTTCTATAGGACAATGAGCCTGAATGTTTATTTCTTTCCAATAAGCTAAAAGCCTGTCAATTAAGATAATTGTACCATGGAAAATAATAGGAGAGAAATCCATTCATCCAACATCATTAGAAAATCTAATTCTCTCCCAGGGAAACTGCAATATGTGTATCTGGGCTACAAGGAATCCTAATGATCCGTTGTGGTTAAACAGCCAGTTATTGGGAATCATTGGGCTGAAGAAGACTTTGGTTCGAGGGTCTGTGCAGCTTTTAAACAATTTACTGTTACAGAACCTGAGATGTCGGCTCACTAATAACTGTGGTCTAGACGAGGGTGAAGTTTATTTGAATTTAAAGGGCAACTACACTATAAAAATTACAAATTCCCGAACAGGCGGTTTTCATCTGCCAGGTTAGTGGTTTAAAGATAAAGGTTTATTTTTCATTCAAACACAAAAAGGCCCTCAGACTGGGATAAAGAGAGCGGCGGAACGTTTCGTGTGGTCATGCGAAGCGCGGTAAACATGGCAAAGAGTTTAGCGTTTGGGCAATTTACTGCCATTTGTACAGAAAACATAGGAAATGAATCTAAAACGTTAAACAGTTGTTTTTCCTCCATGATCATTTCATTCAGAGGGAAATAAATATATATTTACTGCATCCAAACGAGTTTGAAGTAGAAGATTTACTGGCGTTCGTGCGTCTTTATAAAATACCTTCATTTTCATTGCCATGGTAACGCCAAGGGAATATTCACTGACTTCTAATATCCAAACAAAGGCACATGGATATTTTTGTTATAATTTTGGAACAACTGACGGATTCGTTGTTTCCCTGCGTTGATGTTTTGTCTTGTAGATTAGATTGATAACAGAGTAACGATCGATCTCCGCCACATACCGACATGGACCAAACGGAATCTTCATGACTGGAGAACTATTGAGAAAAACAAATCAATACAGATAGAGATTCCCATGACTATAGAGTTACCCACAAACTAGTCAGTGACCCATCGCTATAGAGTTACCCACAAACTAGTCAGTGACCCCATCACTAAAAAAGATAGTGATATACATAATACACACTGTACTAATTCACTCTGTAACCTGTGTATTTAATATATCACTACGAATTAATTAATTATCTATATAAACATCGTGGGGTGTAGCTAATTGGAAAGGTCACTCTGTAAGCACGATAGTGGGTATTATGAGTACATCACTGGGGTGGGCCATGTTTAAATTAGACGTATCGTGACTTTGGGCGGTAACAGATTAACACAGGGAAATACTTTACACGGTTTGGAATTTATGTAAAAAACAAAAACATAGGGACATAAGAGGAGACCGATTTGCTGTAGTAGCTAATAGTACATATGTAGCTAATTCACTCTGTACCTGGTGTATTTAAAAAATCAACATCACTAAACAATTTTATTATACTATAATACTGTACCTAATTTCCACTATACTTACACGTGTAATTCATGGGGACATGCACTGGGGGGGGACAGGGTGTTGTATTAGGAGGCTATATAGGCAGTGGGGGGTGTTCGCTATATGACTAATTCACGGTCGTAAAGCACTGCTTGTATAATGATACAAGGGTCGCCGAGACAGTAGTGTTAATTATAGCGGAAGAAGAAAAAATGCTAGTAACATAATTCCCTCTGTCAAACTGTGTAAATTACTATAAAAATCCCGTGGGGGGAGGAGGGGGGAAGAGGGGGAGGCATTGTTAGTTAATACTCTCGTACTGGTGACTGGAGAGGGTGGCTCGGGTACTTTACAACTGTGGTAATTGTAATATAGTGGCACTCCGAGTTGGGAGTAGGTGGGTTACTAGTGGTATAACTGTCGATCGTGGAGGGAAGTGGCTCACTCTGTACACGGTGTATTTAATATAATCACTACATTTTGATTAGACATACTGTACTGAAGTCCCTCTTTACACTGTGTATTTAATATATCAATACTTTTAATTATAATACTAATCTGTACTAATTCACCTGTACCCTGGTGTATTTACTATATCACTACATTTTTATTTAATACTAGATACTTACTATTCCACTCTGTACACTGTGTATTTAATATATCACTACATTTTGATTATACATCATACTGTACTAATTCACTCTGTACACTGTGTATTTAAATATCACGACAGTTTTATATACTAATACTGTACTAATTCACTCTAGTCACTGTTAGTTGTACTATATCACAATAACGAATTTTATGGGTGACACTACTCATCGGGTAATGTGGGCTAGATTTCACGGGTGCTGGTGCCAGGGGCTTTTTACTTATAAACTAAGGATCAGGCGGGATAACGAATTATAAGGTTAAACTAGGTGATACTGTAGGCTCACTTCGAACAAAGGAAACTGTACCAGCTGTGTATTTAAGTAAGAGGGTCACACTGGGAACAATAATTGGTAGTATACTATATACTGTACTAATTCACTTGTACACTGGGATGTGAAGTCTTCGTACAAATCATACATACACGGGTTAGTCATAATACATCGGTCGTAACTGTGTCATAAAATCACACACATCTGTTACACTTATGTATTATAAAATATAAACACGGAACAGTTATAGGGTATAGCTATATCCTGTACTAAATTCACTCGTACACGGTGTTATTTAATAGATCAGCTTACTTTATTATCCTATATACTGTACTAATTCACTCTGTCCACTGGTGTGTTTAATTCGATATCACTACATTTTATTATACATATCTACTGTACTAATTCACTCTTACACTGTGTATTTAATACTCACTGCACATTTATTAATCTAAGGGATCTACTGTACTAATTCGACTCTGTAACTGTTATTTATAATATCACTACATTTTATTATACTACTAGGAATACTGTACTAGATTTCATCTGGTGAACTACGGTGTATTTATATATCTTCTAACATTTTTATTGATACTATATACTGGTACTAATTCACTCGTACACTGTTATTTATATATCTCTACATTTTATTAGTACTGAGTAATACTGTAACTTATTCACTCTGTACACTGTGTTTAATATAATCACTACCTTGATTGGATACTATATACTTTACTAATTCACTCTGTACACTGTTATTTAATTATGCTCTACATTTTATTATGAGGCCATATAACTGTAACTACTTCAATCTGTACACTGTGCTATTTATTATAATAAACTACATTTTATTTACTATACCTGTACTATTCCTCTGTACACTGTTGTATTTTAATACATCTCTACGATTTTATTATACTATATAACTGTACTAATTCACGCTGTACACTGTGGTATTTAATATATCACTTTACATTTTATTAACGATACACTGAATAATTCAACTCTGTACACTGTGTATTTATCATCCCTACGATTTTTATATATATACTGGTACTAATGTCACGCAAGTCTGTGACACATGTGTATTTAATACATCCCACTTTTAAATTATACTATCATACTGTACGTAATTCACCTCATGTACACTTTTATTTTAATACATCCCTAACATTTTATTACCGTATATACTCGAGTAAAGTCGAAATCGAGTATAAGTCGAGGTACCGGTATTTTTACCTAAAAATTTGTACAAACTGATTGACTCAGTAGTGTAAGTCGAGGTGGTAGAAATTATTTACGCACATGCCGGGTCCTTCTGAATCTGAAGGTGTTGTTTTTTAGGTTTTTAAAATTGTCCCTTTACAAATGGGAACTACAAATCCTCATACATTAAATCCCCATACAGTAATAGCCAAATCCATATCAGTAAAGTGCCTTCAATTCTTTGGTCACTCCAATGTTTGGAAACCACAAACGTCCCGCATGCTTGTTGCTTGGGGAGTGTCAGTTTCTAATATTTTGTAGTGGCGACGGGTAGTAAACTTTTTAATTAAGGTCCCTCTGACCCCCCCTATGTAAGAGATTTCTCCGAACTCCATAGTTAAAAATGCCACCAGGTGATAGTTGGCGTCGTATTCACCGCATGTCCTGTTGCACTGTACTAGCACAGCTGGTTTTTTGCCCCAAACTGAGGAGACCCTTCCGATGGTTACATATTCCAGCGCAGTGCTGATTGAGTCCAGCCGCCATGAAAGTGCAGAAAATAAGCATGAAATTTGTAAATGCAATCAGCTTCCTGTAGACTCTCTCTGCATGTTGTAACACATCGCCACCTACTGTTACTAATCTGTAATGCAGAATTTGCATCTCTAAATTCGGACTTGCCGAGTATAAATTCGAGGTTAGGTTTTCAGGGCTAATTTTAAAGCCTGAAAAATTCGACTTAAACTCGAGTATATACTTTAGTATAGAGATCGGAGGTAAACGACTGTGTAGTAAATAAGAGAGCTTATGTGGTATAGAGACTGTGGTAGTATAGAGAGGCGACGTATAAGAGACTGTGTAGTATAAGAGCGTACGGTATAGAACTGTTAGTAATAGAGAGCGTGGATGGTAGTAAAGACTGTGTAGTATAAGAGAGTGGTATGGTATAGCGACGTGTGTATAGAGAAGCTCCCGTATAGAGACTGTGTAGTATAGAAAGTGTACTGTATAGATGACTGTGTAGTATAATAGATGTACTGTAAGAGACTGTGTAGTATAGATAGTGTACGTTAGAGACTGTGTAGTATAGATAGTGTAACTGGTAATAGAGACTGTGAGTATAGAGAGTGTAATTGTATAAGAGACTGTGGTAGTATAGAGAGCGTACTGTTAGAGCTGTTGTATAGAGAGAGCGGTTAAAATGGTCTGGTAGAGGGTTAAAAAAAAGGGATACTGGTGTTTTAGAGGGTGGTATGAATAGAACGTAGCGTGGTATAGACATACTGGGGGTTGGGTAAAAAAGTAAATAGAAGAGATCGTAAAAACTAGTACTCAGATACTGTGTAGTATAAGATGCGTCATGGGTATAGATAAAGCTATTGGCGAATAGTAGAGTGTTAGGTAAAATGAAAGAGAAACTGTCATGGTCCTATAGAGCTGTGTAGTAATACAGAGAGCCATATGGTATACGAGCACGTGGTAGTATAGAAGGTGGGTAAAGGTGGAATATAGAGGACTGTGTAGTATAATAAGAGCCTATGGTTAAATACAAATACTGGGGAAAGGCGGGGGGTGTAGTATAGAGAGTGTGAATGTGTATCAGACTTTGTAGTATAGCAAAAGTGTAAAACGGTATCGTATACACTAAAAGTGTAGGTATAAGAGTGGAGGTATAGAGACTGTGTAGTATAGAGAGTGTACGGTATAGAGACATAAGTGTCTTATAGGGAGATTGTACGGTGTATAGACGCACTAGAGTTTAGATAGGGGGAGAGTGTCGTGGTTATGGAGGGGGGGGAGGGACTGTGTACGTAGAATCATAGACGATGTCGCGTATCATAGAAACTGACTGTGTCTTATAAGTAGAGAGGGTAACGGTTAGAGGAGGCTTGTGGGTAGTATAGGAAAGGATGTAATGGTAACACTAGAAAGACATAAAAAGGTGTATAGTAAAATAACAAATATAGAGGTGTATGGTAAGAGACTGGTGTAGATATAGAGTAGTGTATGGTATAAAGAGACTGGTGTATTATAGAGAGTGTACCGGTATCGAGACTGTGTTTAGTAAGCGAGTGTAGAACGGTATAGAGATGTTGTTATTATGAGGAGAGTGTAACGGTCATAGATGAGCTGTTCAGTATAGATATTGTAATGTTATGGGAGAGACTGGTGTATTAATAGAGAGTGTATGTTTAGACTGTGTAAGTAATATAGATGGTACGGTATAGAGACTGTGTAGTTATAGGAGATTGTTACGGTATAAGTACTTTGTATAGTAGGGGATAGTGTATGGTATAGATACTGTGGTTGGTAGTAAGGAAGTGTAGATGGTATAGATACTTGTTAGTATAGAGAGTTTAAATACGGTATAGAGTACTGTGTAGTATAGAGATTGTAGGATGAGGGCCTGTGTATATAGAGTTTTACGTAATAGAGTACTCAAGTTAGTATAGAAGTGTACGGTATAGTAAACTAAAGTGTAGTATAGAGCTTGTATAGTATAGAGAGAGAGCTGTGTAGTATAGAGTAGTGTACGGCATAGAGACCTGTTGTATTTAAGAGAGTGTAATTGTATCGGATTGTTTAGTATATGAGAGTGTACGGTATAGAGACTGTGTAAGTATAGAGAGTTTATGGTATAGAGCTGTAGTATAGAGAGTGTACGGCATAGAGACTGTGGTAAGTATAGAGAGTGTATGGTCATGAGACTGTGTAGTAATAGAGAGTGTATGGTAAAGCCTTTGTAGTATAGAGATGTATGGTATAGAGACTGGTGTAGTCTCGAGATGGTAGGTGTGCTAAGAGACTGTGTAGTAAATAGAGATGTACGGTATAGAGACTGTGGTAGTATCTGAGTGTAATAACGTATAGAGAACTGTTTGTATAGAGATGTATGGTATAGAGCTGTGTAGTAGAAGTGTAGGGTGTAAGAGACTGAGTGTGTAATAGAGAGTGTATGGTATAGATGACTGTGTAGTAAATAGAGATTTATGGTCCTAGAGACTGTGTGTATAGAGAGTGTATTGTATAGCGACTGTGTAACCATATTACATGTGGATATAACCGGTATCGATGACGGCAGATTTCCAGAAGTGAAATCTTTCTCAAAAGACATCACGGTTATTTTATTTTGAGTGTGCAGAAAATGTTGTCTGTTATTTTGCCTCAACCCTCATATGTGACCTTTTTCATTGGGTCTAACTACAGTTAGAAAACATTAGGTCACCTTAGACCTTAGCGAGCGCGGTAATGAACTTAGCGAGCTTAAAATTCTCCTGAGCCCTACACAGGATCACACCCTCCATGAAAGGGGAATGGCAGAAAACGTTTGGGGGAATGTTAACTTCTCACACCACAATTGTTAATTGGTCAGTAAAAAAAAGACTGGAAGTATTTGTGGGTCCCAGGGGGAATTAGTGATGAAGGGTTTTCAGCTTGTGTGTTCTCCGATGACACTGTAACAGATGGAGAGATTCGACATCCAGAACAATCCGATCGATTCTCAGGCCTGTCGCTGACCTTTACTCCAAGGAAGCTTCGGGAGAATCCTCATAATTAAATACATAACAAATGTGTCTTTGTACGACGTATATCGGTATTAAAGCGAAGTATTGACGGTAGGAAAGTGCCCCTCTGATTCCCTATTACTTGCGCGGTTAATGTTGGGGGGTTCTCTTAACTTGGTTTGTTATCTCCGGAGTTGTTTGACACGTGAAATAAGAGTGGGACGGCTGCGCCTAAAGCCTTTTTTACAAGGGATAAAGTGAATTATCCTGATGTAATGTGGAATCGGATGAGTTTCCTAAGGATGTATGGGGGGGGGGGGGGGGCTGTAATAAATAGGCTTAAGAGAAAAGGCGGGGGAACGAGCGGACAGGATCTATATACACCTGCGAAGTTATCACCTTCTTGGGTGCAAAGACTGGAAGAAAATCATTTTATATTTCGCTGCTGGGGTGGGGGGGAGGCGTATTGCAAATAAACGACAAACTCATGCGTGATTAGGACACTTCGGAACTGACAAAATCCCCTGTTCTGTACAGAAAGGTCACACGAGGGGAAGCAATGGAGATGCTTGAGACGTCACCACAGAAGCTAAGAAACGGGGCGAGGGTAAACCGCGGGAGCCATGTGACCACGTGCAGGACCACGGTCAAACACACGATAACCACTAAAGAAAATGACTGGGTTTATATTGCAGGATCCATCGACTTTCTATGAGCAACAGTATTATAGAGGGGGGGTTATACTGATTATACACTACTGATAATTCAACTCTGATCATATAATTGTGATTACTATACTGACTATATCCACTGATTAATATAACTGTTATATTTCTGTTATAGGTGATATCCATGACCCCGTTGTTATAAGGGAGGATCCGACACCCCTTGCTGTTTTATGTAGTCCTGACCCCGTTGGCGTGTTATATGGAGGTCCCTGACACCTTCTGTTATATGGAGGTCCCTGAACCCATTGCTGTTATTTGGAGGTCCCTGACACATTTGGCTTTTATGGAGGTCCCTTACCCCTTGCTGTTATTGGAGTCCCTGACCCCTTGCTGTTATATGGATGTCCCTGACACATGCTTGTTATCTGGAATTCCCTTACCCTTGCTGTTATATGGAGGTCCCCTGACCCATTGCTGTTATAATAATGAGGTCCCTGACACAATTGCTGTTATATGGAGGTCCCGGACACATTGTGCTGGTTATATGGAGGTCCCTGCCACCTTTCTGTTATATGGATGTCCCTGACCCATTGCTGTTTAATGGAGGTCCCTACACATTGCTGTTATATGGAGGTCCCCTGACACTTGCGGTATTGGAGGTCCCTGCCCCTTGCCTGGTTTTGAGTCCTGACCCTTGGCTTTTATATGGAGGTCCCCTGTCCCCTTGCTGTTATATGGAGGTCCCGACCCTTTTTTGTTGTTCTATGGAGTCCCCTGACCCCTTGCTGTTATATGGAGGTCCTGACCCCTTGCTGTTATATGGAGGTCCCCTGACCCCTGCTGTTTTGGAGATCCTGACACAATTTGCTGTTATATGGAGGTCCCTGACCCCTTGCTGTTTAATGAGGTCCCTGACACATTGCTGTTATATGGAGGTCCCCTGACACATTGCCTGTTATATGGATGTCCCTGACTCCCTTGCTGTATATGAGGTCCCTGACCCCTTGCTGTTATATGGAGGTCCTGCCCTTGCTGTTATATGGAGATCCCTGACCCCTTGCGTTATAATGAGTTCCCTGACCCGTGGTTGCCCTTGTTGTTTATTGGCGGTCCCTGACCCCTTGCTATTATATGGAGGGTCCCTGACCCCGTGTTGTTATCTGAAGGTCCCTGACCCCTTGCTGTTATATGGAGGTCCCTGACCCTTGTTGTTATATGGATGTCCTGAACCCCTTGTTGTTATATTGGAGGGTCCCTGAACCCCCTTGTTTGTTATATGAGGTCCCTGACCCCTTGTCCTGTATATGGATGGTCCCTGACCCCTTGTTTTATAGGAGGTCCCTGACCGTTGCTGTTATAATGGAGGTTTCCCCCTGACCCTTTGTTGTTATATGAGGTCCCTGACCACCTTGCGTTTATACTGGAGGTCCCTGACCCCTTGCTGTTATATGGGAGGGCCCTGACACATTGCTGTTATATGGAGGTCCCTGACCCCTTTCTGTTATATGGAGTCCTTACACATTGCTGTTATATGGAGGTCCCGAAGACACATTGCTGTTATATGAGGTCCCTGACACATTGCTGTTTATATGGAGGTCCCTACTCCTTGCTGTTTATATGAGGTCCCTGACCCCTTGCTGTTATATGGAGGTCCCTGACCCCTTGCTGTTTATGGGGTCCCCTGACCCCTTGCGGTTATGGAGGTCCCTGACCCCTTGTTGTTATATGGAGGTCCCTTAGCCCCTGCTGTTATATGGAGGGGCCCTGATCCCTGCTATTATATGGAGGTCCCCTGACCCTTTTTTGTTTTGAAGGTCCCTGACCCCTTGCTGTTTTATGGAGGTCCCTGACCCCTTGTTGTTTATATGGAGGTCCCTACCCCTTGCCTGTTATTTGAGTCCCTGACCCCTTGCCTGTTATATGGAGGTCCCTGGACGCCCTTGCTGTTCTATTGAGGTCCCTGACCCCTTGCTGTTATATGGGAGGTCCCTGACCCTTGCTTGTTATATGGAAGGTCCGTGTCAGGTGACCTGCTCCTGCAGTAACTTACAACACTAGCAGGTTGTGGGAAGATCACAGTCAGTGGCTAAAACAGTGGGTTTGTCTGTAGTCTGGAATTCTGGGAAATGGAACACATCCCCCCACAGCAAATCGAATTATGAAAAGATAAAGGATTTTGTAGGTTTGGAAATCTTTTAGAGTTTGTTTCTTTAAAGGAGGAAATAAATTAATCTAACGTTTTTTTCGACCGATAAAGGCCACACACGGCCGATTAGCAGCCAAAACAACATTTCGTATCATTGTGCGTCCTTGTCGGGACCCCCCTGTCGCACGTGGGGAACGAACCTTAAGATTTTTGCTTTTATTGTCAACTTTAAATACCTTAACATTTAGACATTGTCTTGGAAAGACAAGAAAGAAACGAGAGAGAGAGAGAGAAATAAAGAAAGAAAGAAAAGAAAGTAGAGAAAGAAAGAAAAGAGAGAAAAAAGAAAGAAAGAAAGCAATTGAGAGCGGACAGAAAAGAGAGAAAGAGAGAAAGAAAGAGAGAAAGAAGAGAAGGAGAGAAGTGAGAATGACAGAGAGAAGAAGAAAATATAGAAAGAAAGAGATAAAGAGAGAAGAAAGAGAGAAAGAAAGTAGAAGAAAGAAGAACATATAAGAACTATAGAACTTAGATAATATCTAAATCCCTCTCATACATAGAGTCCAAGCTTAAAGCAATAATAACAGACTCAATACGCTCCCTAGCTAACTCCCTCCAAATCCCTCTCTCCATCAATACTCTACTACACTAATCTCAATACAATATATCCCTCAAGAGATCCACTAATCTACTTAAATCAAATCTAATATAAAGAACATAGTATTAAATATATCAATCCATCCTCTAACTCTCTCAATACATCTTAATAAATATATCTACATCCCCGATCTCATAAACTCATCTCCCCCCCTCTCTCCTACTCTATCACTATCTCACTCCATCTATCACTAAATCAGACATCCCTATATCCCTCCCTCATCATCCTCTCACGTCCTAATACTATACAAAGAGATACCCGCCTATGAGCCCTGCTCGCCCTCTCTACAGACCACACTCCTCCCCGCGATCCATCCCTCTCCTCACTCTCTCCCTCGCTACATACTCCATCACTCTCTCCCTCTCTCCCTCTCTACCTCACTCGATCCCTCTCTCCCTCCTCTCCCTCCCAATCTCACCTCCCTCTCCCCTACCTCGCTTCCCCTCCATCCCTCTCTCTCTCTCCCTCTCTCCCTCCGCGTCTGCTCCCTCCCTCTCTCACTCCCCTCTCTCCCTCTCTCCCCCCCCTCTCTCCCTCCTCTCTCCTCCGCCTCTCCGCCCTCTCTCCCTCCCTCTCTCTCCCTCTCTCCCTCCCGCCTCTCCCTCTCTCCCTCCCTCCCTCCCTCTCTCCCTCTCTCCCCTCTCTCCCTCTCGCCCGCCCTCTCCCCTCGCCGCGCTCCCCTCCCTCTCTCCAGCCCTCTCTCCCTCCATCCCTCCGCCCCCCACTCTATCGCCTCCCCTCCTCTCTCTCCCTCTCTCCGCCCTCCCTCTCGCCCTCCCTCTCTCCCTCCCTCTCTCCCTCCTCATCTCCCTCTCTCCCTCCCTCTCTCCACCCCTCTCTCTCCCTCGCTCCCTCTCCATCTCCTCCCTCTCTCTCTCTCGCACCGCCGCTCTCTCACTTCTCGGTCCCTCCCTCCCCCCTCTGCGCCCTCCCTCTCTCCCTCTATCCCCTCCCTCCCTCTCCTCTCTTCCCTCCCTCTGTACCTTACCGCCGCTCCCTCCTCTCTCCCTCCCTCTCTCCCTCCCTCGTTCTCCGTCTCTCCTTCCGCTCTCTCCCTCTCTCCCTCCCTCCCGCCCTCCCTTCCCTCTCTCTCCCTCCCTCTCTCCCGCTCTCCCTCCCTCTCATTCCCTCCCCTCCTCATCCTCCCGCTCTCCCTCTCTCCTATCCCTTCTCCCTCCCTCTCGCCCATCCCCTCCACTTCCCCCGCTCCTCCCTCCCTCCCTCTCTCCCTCCCGCTCTCCCTCCCTCCTGCTCTCCCTCCTCTCTCCCTCTCTCCCTCCCTCCCTCCTCCCTCTCTCCCGCCCTCGCTCTCCCTCTCTGCCCCGCCCTCTCTCCCTCCCTCCTCCTCGCGCCCTCTCTCCCTCCCTCTCGCCTCCTCTCGCCCTCCCGCATCGCCCTCCTCTCTCCTCCCCGCCTCCCCTCTCTCCCTCTCTCTCCTCTCTCTTCCCTCCCTCTCTTCCCCCTCCCCCCTTCCTCCCTCCACTCTCCCCCTCTCTCTCCCCTCCATCTCTCCCTCCCTCCCTCCCTCTCCTCCCCGCCCTCCCTCCTCTCCCGCTTCCCTCTTCTCAAGGTTGTTGGTGAAAATGACCAAAAAAAAATCATTTTCAGCTCGGTTTACTGAGTTTTTTTGGGTTTTCGTCGCCTTAGTCGCCGAACACTTTGTAGTACATCTTATTGTTCTTGCCGATTGCCTATTAACTACTCGTCACTGCATCTGCCTACTTTTCAATATCTTGTACTTTTCTGGGAACTGTCTCGTAACCCCGCAAATAAATGTTTCATTTCAATATTGAATTATAAACACAAATCCCCAGAAATCCGACGTTGTGATATTCCCAGTAAGTAGATCACCAAGAAACCCAACTCACCAGCACATAATTTTAGCACTATAGTCTGTGATTTGGTTCACAGGGACCTGTTTTCGCGCCGCGTTAACTGGGCTTCTAATCTTAGATTTGGAACAAGAACAAAGAAAATCAGGGTTTGGAAAACTCCATTAAAATATTTCCCATTTCCACTTAAAGGGAAATTCAACTTTTATGCGGAAATAGAAAAATGAGCTGCTGGGCTTCTCTTGACTCAGTTGTGCCGCTTAACAGCAGGGAAAGCGAAAGCAAACAGCCATTACGAGAAGTTAAAAAATTAGATATTGGCTCATTTATTAGAAGGACCTAATGGTGGTTTTAACGTGACACGCCTCGAAACAATAATTAAATTAAGGAAACCCTGGGAATGGAAAATGATTCTAATAGAGATGGAATCCTGGTCCGAATCGGTCAGTTCGGAATTGGACCTTTTTTGAAGGTTAACGAAAGAAAAGGCGAATGTAAACGCGAGCTCGAAAATAGCTCACAATAAGTTCTGGGGTGAATTGTAAACAGGGTTCCCCGACCATTTCCCAGGTGCCTGAGCATTTACAGTGAGTTACCAGGATTTTTTATTAGCCTTACTTTATTTGGAGTTCCGCAAATGGGAATGAAACTTGCCGATTGTGAACATCTATAACTTCTTTACCTGCCCAACAACTTGGGGTCTTGTGGGAACCATGGGCTCAATAACTAGTTGTGGGTAACTCTATAGGGTTCCTTGGTTGGAAACCAGGGCTCAATAACTAGTTTGTGGGTAACTCTATAGGGGTCCTTGGTGGAAACCATGGGCTCAATAACTAGTTTGTGGTAACTCTTAGGGGTCTTGGTTGGGAAACATGGGCTCAATAACTATTTTGTGGTAACTCTATAGGGGTCTGTGGGAACCATGGGCTCAATTAAACTATTTTGTGGGTAACTCTAATAAGGGTCTTGGTGGGAACCATGGGGCTCAATCACTAGTTTGGTGGGTAACTCTATAGGGGTCTTGGTGGAACCATGGGCCATGGGCTCAATAACTATTTTTGGGGTAACTCTATGGGGGTCTTGGTGGGAACCATGGGCTCAATAACTAGTTTGTTGGTAACTCTATAGGGGGTCCTGGTGGGCACCATGGGCTCAATCTCACTAGTTTTGTGGGTAACTCTTTCGATGGGGCGATGGGGTCACTGACTAGTTTTTGAGGGAACTCAACTCTATAGTGATTGGGAGTGATAGGGTCACTTACTATTTTGTTGGTACTCTATAGGGGTCTTGGTGGGAACCATGGCTCGATAACTAGTTTCTGGTTTACTCTATAGAGAGGGGCGATGGGGTCACTGATAGTTGTGGGTAACTCTATAGTGATGGGGCGATGGGTCCACTGCCTAGTTGTGGGTAACTCTATATGATTGGGCGATGGGGTGACTGCCTGTTTGTGTTTACTTCTCTATAGTGATGGGGGCTATGGGGTCACTGACTAGTTTTTGGTTAACTCATAGGGGGATTGCGATGGGGTGACTGACTAGTTTTTGTGGGTAAACTCTATATGATGGGCGATGGGGTGACTGACTAGTTTGTGGGTAACTCTATAGTGATTGGGGCGATGGGTGTCACTGCCTAGTTTGTGTGGTAACTCCTATAGTATGGGGGGCGATGGGTCACGGCAGTTTGTGGGTACTCTATAGCGATGGGGTGATGGGGTCACTGACTAGTTTGTAGTTTAGCTCTATAGAGCTGGGGGCGATGATGGGTCACTGATCTAGTTTTGGTGGGTACCTCTATAGTGATGGGGGATGATGGGTCACGAACGATTTGTGGGTAACTCTATAGCGAGGGGTGATGGGCACTGACTGTTTTGTGGGTTTATTCTATAGTGGATTGGGGCGATGGGGTCACTGACTATTTGTGGGTAACTCCATAGTCATGGGACGATGGGGTCCCCGGACTAGTTTTGTGGGTAACTCTATAGTGATGGGGGGCGATGGGGTCACTGATAGTTTTTGCGGGTAACTCCTATAGTTATGGAGGCATGGGGTCACTGATAGTTTGTGTGTACTCTATCGTGATTGGGGTGATGGGGTCACTGACTATTTGTGGGTAACGCTATAGTGATTGGGGCTATGGGGTCCACTGACTATTTGTGGGTAACTCTATAGTGGATGGGAGCAAGGGGTGTCACTGACTATTTTGTGGGTAACTCTTAGTGATGGGGTGATGGGGTCACTGACGAGTGTTTGTGGGTAACTCTATATGTGATTTGGGAGCTATGGGGTCACTGACTAGTTTGTGGTTTACTTCTATAGTGATGGGGCGATGATTGGTCACTGACTATTTTGTGGGTAACTCTATAGAGAGGGGCGATGATGGGTCACTGACTAGTTTTGGGGGTAACTGCTTAGTGATGAGCGATGGGGTCAACTGACTAGTTTTGTGGTTTTACTCTTAGGTGATGGGCGATGATGGTCACTACTAGTTTTGTGGGTTAAACTCTATAGAGATGGGGCGATGATGGCTCACTGCTATTTGTGGGTAACTCTATAGTGAGGGGAGATGTGGGTTCACGACTAGTTTGTGGCAATACTCTATAGTGATGGAGCGCTGTGGTCACTGACTAGTTTGTGGTAACTCTATCGAGATAGGGGCGATGATGGATCACTGTACTAGTTGTGGGTAACTCGCATAAGTGATGGGGCCGATGATGGGTCACTGACGTATTTGTGGTGGTACTCTATATATATGGGGCGATGATGGATCACTGACTAGTTTTGGGTAGGGTAACTCTATAGTGATGGGGCATGATGGGTCACGTGACTAGTTTGTGGGTAACTCTATAGTGATGGGGCGATGGGGTCAGACTAGTTTGTGGGGTTAACTCTCTAGTGATGGGGTCATGACACTGTAGTTTGTGGGTACTCTATAGTGATGGGGGGCGATGGGAGTCACGACTAGTTTGTGGTTTACTTTATAGTGATGGGCGATGATGGGTCCTGACTAGTTTGTGGGTAAACTCTAATAGTGATGGGGTCACGACTTTTGTGGTAACTCTATAGTGTGGGGTCACTGACTAGTTTGTGGGTATCAAGCGATGGGGAGTGATTATGGTCACTGATAGTTTGTAGGTAAACTCTACGAGTGGGGTATGGGGTCACTGACTAGTTGGTGGGTGGGTAACTCTATAGTATGGGCGATGGATGGGTCACTGACTATTTGTAGGTAACTATAGCGGAGGTGGTGATGGATGGGTCACTGACTAGTTTGGGTAAACTTATAGTGTGGGACATGATGCGTCTACGCTTTGTCGCAGTACTCTATAGCGGGGGGTGATGATGCGGTCACTGACTAGTTTGTGGGTAACTCATAGTGATGGGCGTGATGGGTCATGAGCTAGTTGTGGTAACTCTATAAGTTGGATGGGGTATGGGGTCACTGACTAGTTTGTGGGTAACTCTAAGTCTATTCTATAGAGTTACCCACAAACTAGTCAGTGACCCCATCACTATAGAGTTACCCACAAACTAGTCAGTGACCCCATCGCCCCATCACTATAGAGTTACCCACAAACTAGTCAGTGACCCATCATCGCCCCATCACTATAGAGTTACCCACAAACTAGTCAGTGACCGCATCACCCCATCGCTATAGAGTTACCTACAAACTAGTCAGTGACCCATCATCGTCCCATCACTATAGAGTTACCCACAAACTAGTCAGTGACCCCATCACCCCATCGCTATAGAGTTACCTACAAACTAGTCAGTGACCCATCATCGCCCCATCACTATAGAGTTACCCACAAACTAGTCAGTGACCCCATCACCCCATCGCTATAGAGTTACCTACAAACTAGTCAGTGACCCTATCACTCCCCATCGCTATAGAGTTACCCACAAACTAGTCAGTGACCCCATCACTATAGAGTTACCCACAAACTAGTCAGTGACCCAAAAAAGATAGTGATATACATAATACACACTGTACTAATTCACTCTGTAACCTGTGTATTTAATATATCACTACGAATTAATTAATTATCTATATAAACATCGTGGGGTGTAGCTAATTGGAAAGGTCACTCTGTAAGCACGATAGTGGGTATTATGAGTACATCACTGGGGTGGGCCATGTTTAAATTAGACGTATCGTGACTTTGGGCGGTAACAGATTAACACAGGGAAATACTTTACACGGTTTGGAATTTATGTAAAAAACAAAAACATAGGGACATAAGAGGAGACCGATTTGCTGTAGTAGCTAATAGTACATATGTAGCTAATTCACTCTGTACCTGGTGTATTTAAAAAATCAACATCACTAAACAATTTTATTATACTATAATACTGTACCTAATTTCCACTATACTTACACGTGTAATTCATGGGGACATGCACTGGGGGGGGACAGGGTGTTGTATTAGGAGGCTATATAGGCAGTGGGGGGTGTTCGCTATATGACTAATTCACGGTCGTAAAGCACTGCTTGTATAATGATACAAGGGTCGCCGAGACAGTAGTGTTAATTATAGCGGAAGAAGAAAAAATGCTAGTAACATAATTCCCTCTGTCAAACTGTGTAAATTACTATAAAAATCCCGTGGGGGGAGGAGGGGGGAAGAGGGGGAGGCATTGTTAGTTAATACTCTCGTACTGGTGACTGGAGAGGGTGGCTCGGGTACTTTACAACTGTGGTAATTGTAATATAGTGGCACTCCGAGTTGGGAGTAGGTGGGTTACTAGTGGTATAACTGTCGATCGTGGAGGGAAGTGGCTCACTCTGTACACGGTGTATTTAATATAATCACTACATTTTGATTAGACATACTGTACTGAAGTCCCTCTTTACACTGTGTATTTAATATATCAATACTTTTAATTATAATACTAATCTGTACTAATTCACCTGTACCCTGGTGTATTTACTATATCACTACATTTTTATTTAATACTAGATACTTACTATTCCACTCTGTACACTGTGTATTTAATATATCACTACATTTTGATTATACATCATACTGTACTAATTCACTCTGTACACTGTGTATTTAAATATCACGACAGTTTTATATACTAATACTGTACTAATTCACTCTAGTCACTGTTAGTTGTACTATATCACAATAACGAATTTTATGGGTGACACTACTCATCGGGTAATGTGGGCTAGATTTCACGGGTGCTGGTGCCAGGGGCTTTTTACTTATAAACTAAGGATCAGGCGGGATAACGAATTATAAGGTTAAACTAGGTGATACTGTAGGCTCACTTCGAACAAAGGAAACTGTACCAGCTGTGTATTTAAGTAAGAGGGTCACACTGGGAACAATAATTGGTAGTATACTATATACTGTACTAATTCACTTGTACACTGGGATGTGAAGTCTTCGTACAAATCATACATACACGGGTTAGTCATAATACATCGGTCGTAACTGTGTCATAAAATCACACACATCTGTTACACTTATGTATTATAAAATATAAACACGGAACAGTTATAGGGTATAGCTATATCCTGTACTAAATTCACTCGTACACGGTGTTATTTAATAGATCAGCTTACTTTATTATCCTATATACTGTACTAATTCACTCTGTCCACTGGTGTGTTTAATTCGATATCACTACATTTTATTATACATATCTACTGTACTAATTCACTCTTACACTGTGTATTTAATACTCACTGCACATTTATTAATCTAAGGGATCTACTGTACTAATTCGACTCTGTAACTGTTATTTATAATATCACTACATTTTATTATACTACTAGGAATACTGTACTAGATTTCATCTGGTGAACTACGGTGTATTTATATATCTTCTAACATTTTTATTGATACTATATACTGGTACTAATTCACTCGTACACTGTTATTTATATATCTCTACATTTTATTAGTACTGAGTAATACTGTAACTTATTCACTCTGTACACTGTGTTTAATATAATCACTACCTTGATTGGATACTATATACTTTACTAATTCACTCTGTACACTGTTATTTAATTATGCTCTACATTTTATTATGAGGCCATATAACTGTAACTACTTCAATCTGTACACTGTGCTATTTATTATAATAAACTACATTTTATTTACTATACCTGTACTATTCCTCTGTACACTGTTGTATTTTAATACATCTCTACGATTTTATTATACTATATAACTGTACTAATTCACGCTGTACACTGTGGTATTTAATATATCACTTTACATTTTATTAACGATACACTGAATAATTCAACTCTGTACACTGTGTATTTATCATCCCTACGATTTTTATATATATACTGGTACTAATGTCACGCAAGTCTGTGACACATGTGTATTTAATACATCCCACTTTTAAATTATACTATCATACTGTACGTAATTCACCTCATGTACACTTTTATTTTAATACATCCCTAACATTTTATTACCGTATATACTCGAGTAAAGTCGAAATCGAGTATAAGTCGAGGTACCGGTATTTTTACCTAAAAATTTGTACAAACTGATTGACTCAGTAGTGTAAGTCGAGGTGGTAGAAATTATTTACGCACATGCCGGGTCCTTCTGAATCTGAAGGTGTTGTTTTTTAGGTTTTTAAAATTGTCCCTTTACAAATGGGAACTACAAATCCTCATACATTAAATCCCCATACAGTAATAGCCAAATCCATATCAGTAAAGTGCCTTCAATTCTTTGGTCACTCCAATGTTTGGAAACCACAAACGTCCCGCATGCTTGTTGCTTGGGGAGTGTCAGTTTCTAATATTTTGTAGTGGCGACGGGTAGTAAACTTTTTAATTAAGGTCCCTCTGACCCCCCCTATGTAAGAGATTTCTCCGAACTCCATAGTTAAAAATGCCACCAGGTGATAGTTGGCGTCGTATTCACCGCATGTCCTGTTGCACTGTACTAGCACAGCTGGTTTTTTGCCCCAAACTGAGGAGACCCTTCCGATGGTTACATATTCCAGCGCAGTGCTGATTGAGTCCAGCCGCCATGAAAGTGCAGAAAATAAGCATGAAATTTGTAAATGCAATCAGCTTCCTGTAGACTCTCTCTGCATGTTGTAACACATCGCCACCTACTGTTACTAATCTGTAATGCAGAATTTGCATCTCTAAATTCGGACTTGCCGAGTATAAATTCGAGGTTAGGTTTTCAGGGCTAATTTTAAAGCCTGAAAAATTCGACTTAAACTCGAGTATATACTTTAGTATAGAGATCGGAGGTAAACGACTGTGTAGTAAATAAGAGAGCTTATGTGGTATAGAGACTGTGGTAGTATAGAGAGGCGACGTATAAGAGACTGTGTAGTATAAGAGCGTACGGTATAGAACTGTTAGTAATAGAGAGCGTGGATGGTAGTAAAGACTGTGTAGTATAAGAGAGTGGTATGGTATAGCGACGTGTGTATAGAGAAGCTCCCGTATAGAGACTGTGTAGTATAGAAAGTGTACTGTATAGATGACTGTGTAGTATAATAGATGTACTGTAAGAGACTGTGTAGTATAGATAGTGTACGTTAGAGACTGTGTAGTATAGATAGTGTAACTGGTAATAGAGACTGTGAGTATAGAGAGTGTAATTGTATAAGAGACTGTGGTAGTATAGAGAGCGTACTGTTAGAGCTGTTGTATAGAGAGAGCGGTTAAAATGGTCTGGTAGAGGGTTAAAAAAAAGGGATACTGGTGTTTTAGAGGGTGGTATGAATAGAACGTAGCGTGGTATAGACATACTGGGGGTTGGGTAAAAAAGTAAATAGAAGAGATCGTAAAAACTAGTACTCAGATACTGTGTAGTATAAGATGCGTCATGGGTATAGATAAAGCTATTGGCGAATAGTAGAGTGTTAGGTAAAATGAAAGAGAAACTGTCATGGTCCTATAGAGCTGTGTAGTAATACAGAGAGCCATATGGTATACGAGCACGTGGTAGTATAGAAGGTGGGTAAAGGTGGAATATAGAGGACTGTGTAGTATAATAAGAGCCTATGGTTAAATACAAATACTGGGGAAAGGCGGGGGGTGTAGTATAGAGAGTGTGAATGTGTATCAGACTTTGTAGTATAGCAAAAGTGTAAAACGGTATCGTATACACTAAAAGTGTAGGTATAAGAGTGGAGGTATAGAGACTGTGTAGTATAGAGAGTGTACGGTATAGAGACATAAGTGTCTTATAGGGAGATTGTACGGTGTATAGACGCACTAGAGTTTAGATAGGGGGAGAGTGTCGTGGTTATGGAGGGGGGGGAGGGACTGTGTACGTAGAATCATAGACGATGTCGCGTATCATAGAAACTGACTGTGTCTTATAAGTAGAGAGGGTAACGGTTAGAGGAGGCTTGTGGGTAGTATAGGAAAGGATGTAATGGTAACACTAGAAAGACATAAAAAGGTGTATAGTAAAATAACAAATATAGAGGTGTATGGTAAGAGACTGGTGTAGATATAGAGTAGTGTATGGTATAAAGAGACTGGTGTATTATAGAGAGTGTACCGGTATCGAGACTGTGTTTAGTAAGCGAGTGTAGAACGGTATAGAGATGTTGTTATTATGAGGAGAGTGTAACGGTCATAGATGAGCTGTTCAGTATAGATATTGTAATGTTATGGGAGAGACTGGTGTATTAATAGAGAGTGTATGTTTAGACTGTGTAAGTAATATAGATGGTACGGTATAGAGACTGTGTAGTTATAGGAGATTGTTACGGTATAAGTACTTTGTATAGTAGGGGATAGTGTATGGTATAGATACTGTGGTTGGTAGTAAGGAAGTGTAGATGGTATAGATACTTGTTAGTATAGAGAGTTTAAATACGGTATAGAGTACTGTGTAGTATAGAGATTGTAGGATGAGGGCCTGTGTATATAGAGTTTTACGTAATAGAGTACTCAAGTTAGTATAGAAGTGTACGGTATAGTAAACTAAAGTGTAGTATAGAGCTTGTATAGTATAGAGAGAGAGCTGTGTAGTATAGAGTAGTGTACGGCATAGAGACCTGTTGTATTTAAGAGAGTGTAATTGTATCGGATTGTTTAGTATATGAGAGTGTACGGTATAGAGACTGTGTAAGTATAGAGAGTTTATGGTATAGAGCTGTAGTATAGAGAGTGTACGGCATAGAGACTGTGGTAAGTATAGAGAGTGTATGGTCATGAGACTGTGTAGTAATAGAGAGTGTATGGTAAAGCCTTTGTAGTATAGAGATGTATGGTATAGAGACTGGTGTAGTCTCGAGATGGTAGGTGTGCTAAGAGACTGTGTAGTAAATAGAGATGTACGGTATAGAGACTGTGGTAGTATCTGAGTGTAATAACGTATAGAGAACTGTTTGTATAGAGATGTATGGTATAGAGCTGTGTAGTAGAAGTGTAGGGTGTAAGAGACTGAGTGTGTAATAGAGAGTGTATGGTATAGATGACTGTGTAGTAAATAGAGATTTATGGTCCTAGAGACTGTGTGTATAGAGAGTGTATTGTATAGCGACTGTGTAACCATATTACATGTGGATATAACCGGTATCGATGACGGCAGATTTCCAGAAGTGAAATCTTTCTCAAAAGACATCACGGTTATTTTATTTTGAGTGTGCAGAAAATGTTGTCTGTTATTTTGCCTCAACCCTCATATGTGACCTTTTTCATTGGGTCTAACTACAGTTAGAAAACATTAGGTCACCTTAGACCTTAGCGAGCGCGGTAATGAACTTAGCGAGCTTAAAATTCTCCTGAGCCCTACACAGGATCACACCCTCCATGAAAGGGGAATGGCAGAAAACGTTTGGGGGAATGTTAACTTCTCACACCACAATTGTTAATTGGTCAGTAAAAAAAAGACTGGAAGTATTTGTGGGTCCCAGGGGGAATTAGTGATGAAGGGTTTTCAGCTTGTGTGTTCTCCGATGACACTGTAACAGATGGAGAGATTCGACATCCAGAACAATCCGATCGATTCTCAGGCCTGTCGCTGACCTTTACTCCAAGGAAGCTTCGGGAGAATCCTCATAATTAAATACATAACAAATGTGTCTTTGTACGACGTATATCGGTATTAAAGCGAAGTATTGACGGTAGGAAAGTGCCCCTCTGATTCCCTATTACTTGCGCGGTTAATGTTGGGGGGTTCTCTTAACTTGGTTTGTTATCTCCGGAGTTGTTTGACACGTGAAATAAGAGTGGGACGGCTGCGCCTAAAGCCTTTTTTACAAGGGATAAAGTGAATTATCCTGATGTAATGTGGAATCGGATGAGTTTCCTAAGGATGTATGGGGGGGGGGGGGGGGCTGTAATAAATAGGCTTAAGAGAAAAGGCGGGGGAACGAGCGGACAGGATCTATATACACCTGCGAAGTTATCACCTTCTTGGGTGCAAAGACTGGAAGAAAATCATTTTATATTTCGCTGCTGGGGTGGGGGGGAGGCGTATTGCAAATAAACGACAAACTCATGCGTGATTAGGACACTTCGGAACTGACAAAATCCCCTGTTCTGTACAGAAAGGTCACACGAGGGGAAGCAATGGAGATGCTTGAGACGTCACCACAGAAGCTAAGAAACGGGGCGAGGGTAAACCGCGGGAGCCATGTGACCACGTGCAGGACCACGGTCAAACACACGATAACCACTAAAGAAAATGACTGGGTTTATATTGCAGGATCCATCGACTTTCTATGAGCAACAGTATTATAGAGGGGGGGTTATACTGATTATACACTACTGATAATTCAACTCTGATCATATAATTGTGATTACTATACTGACTATATCCACTGATTAATATAACTGTTATATTTCTGTTATAGGTGATATCCATGACCCCGTTGTTATAAGGGAGGATCCGACACCCCTTGCTGTTTTATGTAGTCCTGACCCCGTTGGCGTGTTATATGGAGGTCCCTGACACCTTCTGTTATATGGAGGTCCCTGAACCCATTGCTGTTATTTGGAGGTCCCTGACACATTTGGCTTTTATGGAGGTCCCTTACCCCTTGCTGTTATTGGAGTCCCTGACCCCTTGCTGTTATATGGATGTCCCTGACACATGCTTGTTATCTGGAATTCCCTTACCCTTGCTGTTATATGGAGGTCCCCTGACCCATTGCTGTTATAATAATGAGGTCCCTGACACAATTGCTGTTATATGGAGGTCCCGGACACATTGTGCTGGTTATATGGAGGTCCCTGCCACCTTTCTGTTATATGGATGTCCCTGACCCATTGCTGTTTAATGGAGGTCCCTACACATTGCTGTTATATGGAGGTCCCCTGACACTTGCGGTATTGGAGGTCCCTGCCCCTTGCCTGGTTTTGAGTCCTGACCCTTGGCTTTTATATGGAGGTCCCCTGTCCCCTTGCTGTTATATGGAGGTCCCGACCCTTTTTTGTTGTTCTATGGAGTCCCCTGACCCCTTGCTGTTATATGGAGGTCCTGACCCCTTGCTGTTATATGGAGGTCCCCTGACCCCTGCTGTTTTGGAGATCCTGACACAATTTGCTGTTATATGGAGGTCCCTGACCCCTTGCTGTTTAATGAGGTCCCTGACACATTGCTGTTATATGGAGGTCCCCTGACACATTGCCTGTTATATGGATGTCCCTGACTCCCTTGCTGTATATGAGGTCCCTGACCCCTTGCTGTTATATGGAGGTCCTGCCCTTGCTGTTATATGGAGATCCCTGACCCCTTGCGTTATAATGAGTTCCCTGACCCGTGGTTGCCCTTGTTGTTTATTGGCGGTCCCTGACCCCTTGCTATTATATGGAGGGTCCCTGACCCCGTGTTGTTATCTGAAGGTCCCTGACCCCTTGCTGTTATATGGAGGTCCCTGACCCTTGTTGTTATATGGATGTCCTGAACCCCTTGTTGTTATATTGGAGGGTCCCTGAACCCCCTTGTTTGTTATATGAGGTCCCTGACCCCTTGTCCTGTATATGGATGGTCCCTGACCCCTTGTTTTATAGGAGGTCCCTGACCGTTGCTGTTATAATGGAGGTTTCCCCCTGACCCTTTGTTGTTATATGAGGTCCCTGACCACCTTGCGTTTATACTGGAGGTCCCTGACCCCTTGCTGTTATATGGGAGGGCCCTGACACATTGCTGTTATATGGAGGTCCCTGACCCCTTTCTGTTATATGGAGTCCTTACACATTGCTGTTATATGGAGGTCCCGAAGACACATTGCTGTTATATGAGGTCCCTGACACATTGCTGTTTATATGGAGGTCCCTACTCCTTGCTGTTTATATGAGGTCCCTGACCCCTTGCTGTTATATGGAGGTCCCTGACCCCTTGCTGTTTATGGGGTCCCCTGACCCCTTGCGGTTATGGAGGTCCCTGACCCCTTGTTGTTATATGGAGGTCCCTTAGCCCCTGCTGTTATATGGAGGGGCCCTGATCCCTGCTATTATATGGAGGTCCCCTGACCCTTTTTTGTTTTGAAGGTCCCTGACCCCTTGCTGTTTTATGGAGGTCCCTGACCCCTTGTTGTTTATATGGAGGTCCCTACCCCTTGCCTGTTATTTGAGTCCCTGACCCCTTGCCTGTTATATGGAGGTCCCTGGACGCCCTTGCTGTTCTATTGAGGTCCCTGACCCCTTGCTGTTATATGGGAGGTCCCTGACCCTTGCTTGTTATATGGAAGGTCCGTGTCAGGTGACCTGCTCCTGCAGTAACTTACAACACTAGCAGGTTGTGGGAAGATCACAGTCAGTGGCTAAAACAGTGGGTTTGTCTGTAGTCTGGAATTCTGGGAAATGGAACACATCCCCCCACAGCAAATCGAATTATGAAAAGATAAAGGATTTTGTAGGTTTGGAAATCTTTTAGAGTTTGTTTCTTTAAAGGAGGAAATAAATTAATCTAACGTTTTTTTCGACCGATAAAGGCCACACACGGCCGATTAGCAGCCAAAACAACATTTCGTATCATTGTGCGTCCTTGTCGGGACCCCCCTGTCGCACGTGGGGAACGAACCTTAAGATTTTTGCTTTTATTGTCAACTTTAAATACCTTAACATTTAGACATTGTCTTGGAAAGACAAGAAAGAAACGAGAGAGAGAGAGAGAAATAAAGAAAGAAAGAAAAGAAAGTAGAGAAAGAAAGAAAAGAGAGAAAAAAGAAAGAAAGAAAGCAATTGAGAGCGGACAGAAAAGAGAGAAAGAGAGAAAGAAAGAGAGAAAGAAGAGAAGGAGAGAAGTGAGAATGACAGAGAGAAGAAGAAAATATAGAAAGAAAGAGATAAAGAGAGAAGAAAGAGAGAAAGAAAGTAGAAGAAAGAAGAACATATAAGAACTATAGAACTTAGATAATATCTAAATCCCTCTCATACATAGAGTCCAAGCTTAAAGCAATAATAACAGACTCAATACGCTCCCTAGCTAACTCCCTCCAAATCCCTCTCTCCATCAATACTCTACTACACTAATCTCAATACAATATATCCCTCAAGAGATCCACTAATCTACTTAAATCAAATCTAATATAAAGAACATAGTATTAAATATATCAATCCATCCTCTAACTCTCTCAATACATCTTAATAAATATATCTACATCCCCGATCTCATAAACTCATCTCCCCCCCTCTCTCCTACTCTATCACTATCTCACTCCATCTATCACTAAATCAGACATCCCTATATCCCTCCCTCATCATCCTCTCACGTCCTAATACTATACAAAGAGATACCCGCCTATGAGCCCTGCTCGCCCTCTCTACAGACCACACTCCTCCCCGCGATCCATCCCTCTCCTCACTCTCTCCCTCGCTACATACTCCATCACTCTCTCCCTCTCTCCCTCTCTACCTCACTCGATCCCTCTCTCCCTCCTCTCCCTCCCAATCTCACCTCCCTCTCCCCTACCTCGCTTCCCCTCCATCCCTCTCTCTCTCTCCCTCTCTCCCTCCGCGTCTGCTCCCTCCCTCTCTCACTCCCCTCTCTCCCTCTCTCCCCCCCCTCTCTCCCTCCTCTCTCCTCCGCCTCTCCGCCCTCTCTCCCTCCCTCTCTCTCCCTCTCTCCCTCCCGCCTCTCCCTCTCTCCCTCCCTCCCTCCCTCTCTCCCTCTCTCCCCTCTCTCCCTCTCGCCCGCCCTCTCCCCTCGCCGCGCTCCCCTCCCTCTCTCCAGCCCTCTCTCCCTCCATCCCTCCGCCCCCCACTCTATCGCCTCCCCTCCTCTCTCTCCCTCTCTCCGCCCTCCCTCTCGCCCTCCCTCTCTCCCTCCCTCTCTCCCTCCTCATCTCCCTCTCTCCCTCCCTCTCTCCACCCCTCTCTCTCCCTCGCTCCCTCTCCATCTCCTCCCTCTCTCTCTCTCGCACCGCCGCTCTCTCACTTCTCGGTCCCTCCCTCCCCCCTCTGCGCCCTCCCTCTCTCCCTCTATCCCCTCCCTCCCTCTCCTCTCTTCCCTCCCTCTGTACCTTACCGCCGCTCCCTCCTCTCTCCCTCCCTCTCTCCCTCCCTCGTTCTCCGTCTCTCCTTCCGCTCTCTCCCTCTCTCCCTCCCTCCCGCCCTCCCTTCCCTCTCTCTCCCTCCCTCTCTCCCGCTCTCCCTCCCTCTCATTCCCTCCCCTCCTCATCCTCCCGCTCTCCCTCTCTCCTATCCCTTCTCCCTCCCTCTCGCCCATCCCCTCCACTTCCCCCGCTCCTCCCTCCCTCCCTCTCTCCCTCCCGCTCTCCCTCCCTCCTGCTCTCCCTCCTCTCTCCCTCTCTCCCTCCCTCCCTCCTCCCTCTCTCCCGCCCTCGCTCTCCCTCTCTGCCCCGCCCTCTCTCCCTCCCTCCTCCTCGCGCCCTCTCTCCCTCCCTCTCGCCTCCTCTCGCCCTCCCGCATCGCCCTCCTCTCTCCTCCCCGCCTCCCCTCTCTCCCTCTCTCTCCTCTCTCTTCCCTCCCTCTCTTCCCCCTCCCCCCTTCCTCCCTCCACTCTCCCCCTCTCTCTCCCCTCCATCTCTCCCTCCCTCCCTCCCTCTCCTCCCCGCCCTCCCTCCTCTCCCGCTTCCCTCTTCTCAAGGTTGTTGGTGAAAATGACCAAAAAAAAATCATTTTCAGCTCGGTTTACTGAGTTTTTTTGGGTTTTCGTCGCCTTAGTCGCCGAACACTTTGTAGTACATCTTATTGTTCTTGCCGATTGCCTATTAACTACTCGTCACTGCATCTGCCTACTTTTCAATATCTTGTACTTTTCTGGGAACTGTCTCGTAACCCCGCAAATAAATGTTTCATTTCAATATTGAATTATAAACACAAATCCCCAGAAATCCGACGTTGTGATATTCCCAGTAAGTAGATCACCAAGAAACCCAACTCACCAGCACATAATTTTAGCACTATAGTCTGTGATTTGGTTCACAGGGACCTGTTTTCGCGCCGCGTTAACTGGGCTTCTAATCTTAGATTTGGAACAAGAACAAAGAAAATCAGGGTTTGGAAAACTCCATTAAAATATTTCCCATTTCCACTTAAAGGGAAATTCAACTTTTATGCGGAAATAGAAAAATGAGCTGCTGGGCTTCTCTTGACTCAGTTGTGCCGCTTAACAGCAGGGAAAGCGAAAGCAAACAGCCATTACGAGAAGTTAAAAAATTAGATATTGGCTCATTTATTAGAAGGACCTAATGGTGGTTTTAACGTGACACGCCTCGAAACAATAATTAAATTAAGGAAACCCTGGGAATGGAAAATGATTCTAATAGAGATGGAATCCTGGTCCGAATCGGTCAGTTCGGAATTGGACCTTTTTTGAAGGTTAACGAAAGAAAAGGCGAATGTAAACGCGAGCTCGAAAATAGCTCACAATAAGTTCTGGGGTGAATTGTAAACAGGGTTCCCCGACCATTTCCCAGGTGCCTGAGCATTTACAGTGAGTTACCAGGATTTTTTATTAGCCTTACTTTATTTGGAGTTCCGCAAATGGGAATGAAACTTGCCGATTGTGAACATCTATAACTTCTTTACCTGCCCAACAACTTGGGGTCTTGTGGGAACCATGGGCTCAATAACTAGTTGTGGGTAACTCTATAGGGTTCCTTGGTTGGAAACCAGGGCTCAATAACTAGTTTGTGGGTAACTCTATAGGGGTCCTTGGTGGAAACCATGGGCTCAATAACTAGTTTGTGGTAACTCTTAGGGGTCTTGGTTGGGAAACATGGGCTCAATAACTATTTTGTGGTAACTCTATAGGGGTCTGTGGGAACCATGGGCTCAATTAAACTATTTTGTGGGTAACTCTAATAAGGGTCTTGGTGGGAACCATGGGGCTCAATCACTAGTTTGGTGGGTAACTCTATAGGGGTCTTGGTGGAACCATGGGCCATGGGCTCAATAACTATTTTTGGGGTAACTCTATGGGGGTCTTGGTGGGAACCATGGGCTCAATAACTAGTTTGTTGGTAACTCTATAGGGGGTCCTGGTGGGCACCATGGGCTCAATCTCACTAGTTTTGTGGGTAACTCTTTCGATGGGGCGATGGGGTCACTGACTAGTTTTTGAGGGAACTCAACTCTATAGTGATTGGGAGTGATAGGGTCACTTACTATTTTGTTGGTACTCTATAGGGGTCTTGGTGGGAACCATGGCTCGATAACTAGTTTCTGGTTTACTCTATAGAGAGGGGCGATGGGGTCACTGATAGTTGTGGGTAACTCTATAGTGATGGGGCGATGGGTCCACTGCCTAGTTGTGGGTAACTCTATATGATTGGGCGATGGGGTGACTGCCTGTTTGTGTTTACTTCTCTATAGTGATGGGGGCTATGGGGTCACTGACTAGTTTTTGGTTAACTCATAGGGGGATTGCGATGGGGTGACTGACTAGTTTTTGTGGGTAAACTCTATATGATGGGCGATGGGGTGACTGACTAGTTTGTGGGTAACTCTATAGTGATTGGGGCGATGGGTGTCACTGCCTAGTTTGTGTGGTAACTCCTATAGTATGGGGGGCGATGGGTCACGGCAGTTTGTGGGTACTCTATAGCGATGGGGTGATGGGGTCACTGACTAGTTTGTAGTTTAGCTCTATAGAGCTGGGGGCGATGATGGGTCACTGATCTAGTTTTGGTGGGTACCTCTATAGTGATGGGGGATGATGGGTCACGAACGATTTGTGGGTAACTCTATAGCGAGGGGTGATGGGCACTGACTGTTTTGTGGGTTTATTCTATAGTGGATTGGGGCGATGGGGTCACTGACTATTTGTGGGTAACTCCATAGTCATGGGACGATGGGGTCCCCGGACTAGTTTTGTGGGTAACTCTATAGTGATGGGGGGCGATGGGGTCACTGATAGTTTTTGCGGGTAACTCCTATAGTTATGGAGGCATGGGGTCACTGATAGTTTGTGTGTACTCTATCGTGATTGGGGTGATGGGGTCACTGACTATTTGTGGGTAACGCTATAGTGATTGGGGCTATGGGGTCCACTGACTATTTGTGGGTAACTCTATAGTGGATGGGAGCAAGGGGTGTCACTGACTATTTTGTGGGTAACTCTTAGTGATGGGGTGATGGGGTCACTGACGAGTGTTTGTGGGTAACTCTATATGTGATTGGGAGATGTGGGTCACGACTAGTTTGTGGCGAATTACTTCTATAGGATGGAGGCGATGTTGGTCACTGGACTATTTTGTGGGTAACTCTATCGAGATGAGGGCGATGATGGTCACTGACTAGTTTGGGGTAACTCGATAGTGAGGAGAGATGGGGTCACTGACTAGTTTTGTGGTTTACTCTTAGAGATGGGCGATGATGGATCACTGACTAGTTTTGTGGGTAAAGGTAACTCTATAGTGATGGGCGATGATGGGTCACGACTAGTTTGTGGGTAACTCTATATGATGGGGGAGTAAGTAGGATGGGGTTACCTAATGCGACATGTTTGTGGTAACTCTATAGTGATGGGGGAGGCGATGGGAGTCACTGACTAGTTTGTGGTTAACTCTATGAGATCGCGGGAGATTGATGGATCACTGACTAGTTTGTGGGTAACTACCTGATGGCAGACTGTTGAATCTTAGTGCTGGGCACGATAGTGGGTAATCAACTGAGGATAGTCATATAGTTTGTGGTAACTCTAGGGTATGGGGTATATTGGGGTACATAGGAGGGCGATGATGATCACTGGACTAGTTTTGGTGGGTAACTCTATTCGTGATGGGTGATGAGGGTCACTACTAGTTTGTTGGGTAACTAGTATGGGACGATACGCTCGACGCGTTTGTGGAACTAGCGCGGGGATGTGCGGTCACTGACTAGTTTGTTGGGTAAAACCGGCTGAATGGGGTGATGGGTCATGAGTAGTTTGTGGTAACTCTATAGTGATGGGGGTGGGGGGATTGGGGGTCACGACTCAAGTTGGGGGTATACTATTATAGTGATGGGCTGTGGCCTGACTAGTTTGTGGGTAAACTCTAATAGTGATGGCCCCATCACTATAGAGTTACCCACAAACTAGTCAGTGACCCATCATTGCCCCATCACTATAGAGTTACCCACAAACTAGTCAGTGATCCATCATCGCCCGATCTCTATAGAGTTACCCACAAACTAGTCAGTGACCCATCATCGCCCCATCACTATAGAGTTACCCACAAACTAGTCAGTGATCCATCATCGCCCGATCTCTATAGAGTTACCCACAAACTAGTCAGTGACCCCATCGCTCCATCACTATAGAGTTACCCACAAACTAGTCAGTGACCCATCATCTCCCCATCACTATAGAGTTACCCACAAACTAGTCAGTGATCCATCATCGCCCCATCTCTATAGAGTTACCCACAAACTAGTCAGTGACCCATCATCGCCCCATCTCCCATCACTATAGAGTTCCACCCCACAAACTAGTTCGTGACCATCAGCCACATCTCATCGCCCCCATCTCTATAGAGTTACCCACAAACTTGCGTATCCCATCATCCCCCATCACTATAGAGGTACACCAAAAACTGATTCAGTGACCCCATCGAT
>JAACNH010000159.1:180631-342376 GCA_019447015.1 Hymenochirus boettgeri | reverse complement strand
CATCGCCCCATCACTATAGAGTTACCCACAAACTAGTCAGTGACCCCATCACCCCATCACTATAGAGTTACCCACAAACTAGTCAGTGACCCCATCGCTCCATCACTATAGAGTTACCCACAAACTAGTCAGTGACCCCATCGCCCCATCACTATAGAGTTACCCACAAACTAGTCAGTGACCCCATCGTCCCATGACTATAGAGTTACCCACAAACTAGTCAGTGACCCCATCGCCCCATCACTATAGAATAAACCACAAACTAGTCAGTGACCCCATCACCCCATCGCTATAGAGTTACCCACAAACTAGTCAGTGACCCATCATCGCCCCATCACTATAGAGTTACCCACAAACTAGTCAGTGACCCATCATCGCCCCATCTCTATAGAGTAAACTACAAACTAGTCAGTGACCCCATCACCCCATCGCTATAGAGTTACCCACAAACTAGTCAGTGACCCCATCGCCCCCCATCACTATAGAGTTACACACAAACTAGTCAGTGACCCCATCGCCCCATCACTATAGAGTTACCCACAAACTAGTCAGTCACCCCATCGCCCCATCACTATAGAGTTACCCACAAACTAGTCAGTCACCCCATCGCCACATCACTATAGAGTTACCCAAAAACTAGTCAGTGACCCCATCGCCCCCATCACTATAGAGTAAACCACAAACTAGTCAGTCACCCCATCGCCCCATCACTATAGAGTTACCCACAAACTAGTCAGTGACACTATAGAGTTACCCACAAACTAGTCAGTGACCCCATCGCCCCATCTCTATAGAGTAAACCAGAAACTAGTTATCGAGCCCATGGTTCCCACCAAGACCCCTATAGAGTTACCAACAAACTAGTCAGTGACCCTATCACTCCCCATCACTATAGAGTTACCTACAAACTAGTCAGTGACCCCATCGCCCCATCAGTAAAGAGTTACCCACAAACTAGTTATTGAGCCCATGGTTCCCACCAAGACATGGCAGCGGACGCATACGAGGAGGTTTGGTCCCTGAAGGTGAAACGTGGAGGTGCTTAGAGGGAAAAAGATTGAAACTTTGCACAATTGGGACCAGATGATCCAGCAGATCTTACAGGGGGGACAGACACGATGGGAGACAGGGGGGAGCATTGGACACCAGACACTGGGGCTCGACACAGAGGAGAATTGGGAGACAGACCAGCAGGAGCAGGGGAAAAGGAAAAACAGGGCTGGGCCAGCAGGGACCGGGTGATCACACTTAACACCCTATGGTGGACCCTCCATCCCGCTGGCTCCGGCTATGCCGCCATCTCTCCGGACGGGGGCTGGGGGGGATCGATCAACCCAGAGTTCGCATCTCCAGCTTAGGAACAAGATTTTAGATTCCCCTAACTTGCCACCGCTTTTCCCAATAGAAACTTGCTTTGGGGACTTAACTGTAGAGGCAAACGGTCTTTGCTGAACTCTTCCTCTCCAAGAGGCCGCCGGGACTTGCTGGGACCAGCTGAAATAAACTTCTGGGCTTCCCTGACCCTATTTCTCCTTAGCTCCTAGGTGCAGTGCTAATAGAAGGATCTGTGCTGATTGGTCCACTGACGAGATCCATTCTCCCCTTCCGTACCACCAGCATCTGGAACCACCATAAACCAGCTGACCACCGCCTTTGGATCCAAAATGGGCGCTGCAGGTACTTTCCTCTCACTGCCCTGAAAACTTAAAGATTGCCTCTTTAAATATGGGAAACTATCTGCACGTTCCTTACCAAGCCGACACTTGACAGACTCTTCTCCTTCTGGCAGGTTTGGCAGTCGGAGGAGATGGAAGCACTGTAGCTGAAGGTGTGATGTCACTGGCAGGATCCAAGATGGCCGCCGAACCACATGTTCCAGCCCAATGTTTGGTGTGGTAGACTCCAGGCACTGGTGTTAGTGGAAAATTAAAGGGTTTGCACTGCATGTGGAAAACCAATTTGGAAACCACAACTTTCTATTCCGTTTCTGTGCTTTTCCCCTATTTTCCTCCTCTTTGCCGATTCTCATCGTGGGAGAATTCCAGTTCTTGCTCGTTAGGGGAGATTCCAGACATTATTCTTTCAGCAAAAACCGGGGGATTTAGGATCTTCCACAGCCCAGTCCACTTCTTTCTCCTTGTCTTTTTGTCAGGGTTATGATGGGGAAACTGGTGACCGAGACCACTTCAGAGCCCCAGGAACCTCCACCCTGCCGGCACCGACACTGGGGAGACCTGAAATGAACACAGCCATGGCTGGCCTTAGCTGTATCCCCAGGCATTGCTTCCTTCTCTGGCCTGGAAAACGATCCCTCAGGGTATAGCCTCCCGCAAGGACAATTTCTCTCCAAGGGCCTGCTTCACCTGGTAAGCAGCTCAAATCTTTTTTCCATGGCAGAAAAATTATAGCTTGGGTCTTGGATTGGTGTAGGAAACCTCCCCAGGCACAAGATCTTTTTTTTGTTTATTCTTACTTCAAGGGATTTCTACTTTTTTTTATAGCTACATAATTTTTAGGCCGTTTGCCAGGGGCCTCCGCAAATCCAGGATCCCCAGGCTCAAGGTTGGTTTTTTGGCCAGGATTACAGCAGAAGGCCCAGGCTTCCGGACCAGGGCTTTTGGAGCATAGTAGGCCCAGAACAGTGAACCAAAAACGGATTATTCAGTAAGCACTGTTGGAGCTCAGGAGCACACCATAAACACAACCTTCCACCCAAATGCTATGTTACATGTAAACTGTATACAACATTTGGGGTAGGGTATAAAAGGTTGGACTAGACGGACGTATGCTTTTGATACAACCTCCAATACTATGTACTAGTAACTGTTATACAGACATTTATGGGTAGGGTATTATAAAGGTTGTGGATAGAATGGACGTATGTCTTTATACAACCTCCAATGCTATGTATATGTAACTGTATACAGACATATGGGTAGGGTTTATAAAGTTTGGACTAGACGGACGATGTCTTTATACAACCTCCCATGCTATGTTACTATGTAAACTGTATACATGACATTATGGGTTAGGGTATAAAGGTTGGACTAGATGGACGTATGGTCTTTATAATCAACATCCAATACTATGTTACTATTACTGTTAACAGACAGTATGGGTAGGGGTACTAAAGGTTGGACTAGATGGGACGTAGTTTTATACAGCCTCCAATCGATGTTTACTATGTAACTGTTATACAGACATTAGGGTGGGTATAAAGGTTGGATAGTCTCGACGTTATGTCTGTATACAAACCTACAATACTATGTCACTCTGAAAAATGTTAGACAGACATTATGGGTTTTAGGTATTAAAAGTTGGACTAGATGGAGTATATGTCTTATACAACCTCCAATACTAGTACTATGTAACTGTTAATACAGACATTATGGGTTAGGTAAAAGGTCGGACTAGACGGACGTATGTCTTTATACACTCCAATACTAGGTTGACTATGTAACTGTATCAAGAACATTAGGGGTAGGTATAAAGGTTTGGGACTAGATGGATGTATGTCTTTATACAACCTCAAAGATGTTACTATGTAAATGTATACAGGGACATTATGGGTAGGGTATAAAGGGTGGACTAGATTGATGTAGGTCTTATACACCTCCAAAATACTTATGTTACTAGTAAATGGTATACAGAAATTATGGGTAGGGTATAAAAGGTTCGGACTAGAATGGACGTAGTCTTATGTACAACCTCAAATTACTATTGTCACTATGTAAATGCTCTATACAGGACATTATGGGGTCGGGGTATAAAGGTTGGACTGGATGGACGTTATGTTTTATACAACCTCCACATACTATGTCCCTATGTAAACTGTTATACCAGAAGTTATGGGGTAGGGTGGTATAAAGGTTGGAACTGGCGATGGAACGTTATGTCCTTTACTATAACATCCCAATACTATGTCACTAGTAAAACTGTTATACAGGAAATTATGGGTAGGGTATAAAGGTTGAACTAGATGGACGTATGTCTTTATACAACCTCCAATATTGTTACTATGTGTAAATGTTATACAGGAAACATTAGGGTAGGGTGTATAAAGGTGGACTAGATGGACGTATGTCTTATACACCTTCCAATACTATGCTTACTATGAAAACTGTTATACAGACTTATGGGTAGGGTATAAAGGTTGGACTAGGTGGACGTTATGTCTTTATACCACCTCCAATACTATTGTACTATGTAACTGTATACAGACCATTATGGGTACGGATATAAAGGTTGAACTAGATGGACGTATGTCTTTATACAACCCCAATACTATGTGACTATGTAACTGTTATACAGACATTATGGGTCGGGTATTAAAGGTTTGGAACAATAGGATGCGAAAAAACGTATTTGTATTTATATAAACCTCCAAACTATGTACTATAACCGTTATACAGACCATTATGGGTAGGGTATATAAAGGGTGGACAGATGGACGTTATGCTTTATACAAACTCCAATACTTATGTTACTATGTAATGTTATACAGACATTATGGGTAGGGTTAAGGTTGGACTAGATGGACGTATGTTTTCTATAACCTCCAATTACTATGTTACTAGGTAACCGTTTATACAGACATTATGGGTTAGGGTATAAAAGGTGTGGACTAGATGGACGTATATGTCTTTATACCAAACCTCCAATACCTATGTTACTATGTAATGTTATACAGACATTATGGGTAGGGGTATAAAGGTTGGAAGATGGCCGTAGTCTTTAATAAACCTCCAAACTATGGTACGATGTAACCGGTTATACAGACATTATGGGTAGGGTCATAAAGGTTGGACTCATGGACGTATGTCTTTTTATACAACCTCCAATACTATGTTACTATGGTAAATGTTATACAGACATTATGGGTAGGGTGTTGGACTAGATGGAGTATGTCTTTATACAACTCCATAATATATTTACTATGTCAAACTGTATACAGACATTAATGGTAGGGTATATATAAAGGTTGGAATAGATGGACGTACGTAGTCTTTATACAACATCCAATATATGTACTATGTAAACTGGATAAGGACATTATGGGTAGGGTTTATAAAAGGTTGACTAGATTGGAAGTATGTCTTTATACAAACTCCAATACTATGTTAAACTATTGTAAATGTTTATACAGGACATATGGGCCAGGTATAAAGGTTGGACTAGATGGGAGTATTGGCTTATACAACCTCCATACTATGTTACATATGTGAACTGTTTATACAGGACAGTTATGGGTAGGAATAAAGGTTGGACGAGATGGGAAAAAGTATGGTCTTATACAACCTCAAGACTATGTTACTTATGTTAACTGTTATTACAGACATTATGTGTAGGGTATACGGTGGGCACTAACTAACTAGATGAACTATCTAGTACACCTAGAGGACGATTATGTCTTTATACAACCTCCATACTCTGTTACTATGTAATGTTCTACAGACCATTTAGGGATAGGGTATAAAGTTGGACTGGATGGACGTTATGCCTTTATAAACCTCCAATACTATGTTACTAGCTAACAGTTATACAGACATTATGGGTAGAGGTATAAATGGTTGGACTAGAAGGAGTTGGCTTATACAATCTACCAATACTATGTTATAGGTAACTGTTATACAGACATTATGGGTTAGGGTAAAAGGTTTTGGACTAAGACGGCCGGATGTCTTTATCCAACCTCCAATACATGTGACTATGTAACTGTTATAAGACATATGGGTGGGATAAAGGTTGGACTAGATGGACGTATGTCTTTATACAACCTCCAATACTATGTTACTATGTAACTGTTAGACAGACATTATGGGTAGGGTTAAAGGTTGTTACTAGATAGACGGATGTTTTATTACAAACCTCCACATAATATGTTACTATGTAACTGTTATACAGACATAGGGTAGGGTATAAAGGTCCTCTGCAATCCCAGCATGGCGTATTGCCTATCTTTATACACTCCACTACTATGTGTACTATGTTAACTGTTATACAGGACATATGGTAGGTATACAGGTTGGATAGATGGGCGTATGTTCTTTATTACAACCTCCAATACTATGTTTACTATGTAACTGTATACCAGACATGATGGGTAGGGTATAAAGGTTGGACTAGCATGGACGTATTGTCTTTATAAACCTCCAATTTACTCTGTTACTATGTAACCTGTTATACAGACATTATGAGGTAGGGTATAAAGGTTGGACTAGATGGACGTATGTCTTTATACAACCTCCAATACTATGTTACTATCTATCATTGGATACCCCATGAGGAGTATTAGCGCTCCTGATGGGCTGCCTTGTGATATGTTAATGTAATATGACCCATTGTGGGAGACAGGAAGGAGCATTTGAGTACAAGGAGCAGGACAAGACAGGTATTAGACAGGTATTAGACAGGTATTAGACAGGTATTAGACAGGTATTAGAGAGGTATTAGACAGGTATTAGACAGGTATTAGACAGGTATTAGACAGGGATTAGACAGGTATTAGACAGGTATTAGACAGGTTGTAGGTATTATCTATTTATATATCATTGGATCTTTGAGTCATTTCCACCTTTACAACCAAAAACTAATGACTGTCCGTTATTTACTCTCAACCCAACTGCCAGCGACCAGGGGCCAGATTACTCTGCCCAGAAGGGAAACATTAATTACCTATTATCTGGTCAGGAAGAGGTAATAAAGTGCTTGTAATTTATCAGTTGGGACGCGTAACTGGAAAATTCCAGATTCTTTTGGTTTAAGGTTGAAATTCCTTTTTAAATCTTCTATAGGACAATGAGCCGGAATGTTTATTTCTTCCAATGTAAGCTAAAAGCCTGTCATAGATAATTGTTACCCAGGAAAATAATAGGAGAGAAATCCATTCATCCAACATCATAGAAAATCTAATTCTCTCCCAGGGAAACTGCAATATGTGTATCTGGCTACAAGGGATCCTAATGATCCGTTGTGTTAAACAGCCAGTTATTGGGAATTCTTGGGGCTGAAGAGACTTTTGGTCGAGGGTCTGTGCAGCTTTTTTAAACAATTTATGTACAGAAACCTGAGATGTCGCTCATAATAACTGTGGTCTAGACGAGGGTGAAGTTTATTTGAATTTAACGGGCAACTACACTATAAAAAGTACAAATTCCCGAACAGGCGTTTTCATCTGCCAGGTTAGTGGTTTAAAGATAAAGGTTTTTATTTTCATCAAACACAAAAAGCCCTCAGCATGGGAGGATAAAGGGGGGGAAGAGCGGGCGGCGGGACGTTTCGTGTGGCATGCGAAGCGCGGTAAACATGGCAAAGGAGTTAGCGGTTTGGGAAAAATTACTGCCCATTTGTACAGGAAAAACATAGGAAATGAATCTAACGTAAACAGTTGTTTTTACCCATGATTCATTTCATTCAGGAGCGGAAAATAAAGATATATTTACTGCATCCCAAACAGAGTTTGAAGTAGAAAGATTGACTGGCGTTCGTTGCGTCTTTATAAAATTTACCTCATTTTCAGTGCCATGGTAACGCCAAGGGAATTATCACTGACTTATAATATCCCAAAAACAAAGGCACATTGGATATTTTTGTTATAAGTTTGGAACAACTGACGGATGTTGTTCCTGCGTTGAGTTTTGTCTGTAGATTAGATTGATAACAGAGTAACGATCGATCTCCGACACATACCGACATGGACCCAACGGAATCTCATGACTGAGAAACTATTGAGAAAAAAACCAATTCAATACAGATAGCGATTCCATGGACTATAGGTACCCACAAACTAGTCAGTGACCATCGCTATAGAGTTACCCACAACTAGTCAGTGACCCAATAGACTTAGAGTTACCCACAAACTAGTCAGTGACCCCATACCCCATCACTATACTTATAGAGTTACCACAAACTAGTCAGTGACCCATCATCGCCCAATCACTATGAGTACCCACAAACTCGTCAGGGCCGCATCACCCCCTCGCTATAGAGTACTAAACAATAGTCAGTGACGCTCATGTCCCAGCACTATAGAGTCTTACCCAAACTAGTCAGTGACCCATCCACACACATCGCTATCGAGTTACCTTACAAATAGTCAGTGACCCATTCATCGCCCATACTATAGAGTTACCCACAAACTAGTCAGTGACCCATCACCCCACTCGTATTGAGTTTCACTACAAACTAGTCAGTGACCATATCACTCCCCATCGCTATAGAGTACCCACAAACTAGTCAGTGACCCCATCACTATAGAGTTACCCACAAAATAGTCAGTGACCCCATCACTATTAGAGTTTACCCACAAACTAGTCAGGACCCATCATCGCCCATCACTATAAAGTAAACCACAAACTTAGTCGTGACCCCATCGCCCCCATCACTATAGAGTACCCACAAAACTATCAGGTTGACCCCATCACTATTAGCGTTACCCCAACAAACTAGTCGTGACCCCATCGCCCCATCACTATTAGAGTTACCCAACAAACTAGTCAGTGACCCTCATGCCCCTAATCACTATGAGAGTTACCCACCAAAATAGTTCAGTGATCATCATCGCCCCGATATATATAGAGTTACCACAACAAATACGTCAGTGACCCATCATCGGCCCCATCACTTATAGGAGTTACCCACAACTAGTACAGTGATCCATCATCGCCCGCCGATCTCTAGAGTTACCACAAACTAGTCAGTGACCACATCGCTCCATCACTATAGAGTACCACAAACTAGTCGTGAACCCATCATCTCCCCATCATATAGAGTTACCCACAAATAGCAGTGAGCCATCATCGCCCCATCTCTATAGAGTTTAACCCACAAAACTAGTAGTGACCATCATCGCCCATCACCTAAGAGTAAAACCACAAAACTAGTCAGTTGACCCCATCGCTCATCACTAAGCAGTTACCCCCAAAACTAGTCAGTGACCCATCATCGCCCCTCTCTATAGAGTTACCCACAAAATAGTCAGTGACCAATCATCGCCCCATCACTATAGAAGTAAACCACAAACTAGTCAGTGACCCCATAGCTCCCAAATCACATATAGAGTTACCCACAAACACTCGTCAGTGACCCCATCACCCCATCACTAAGAGTTACCCACAAAATAGTCAGTGACACCCCTTGCTCCCATCCACTATAGAGTTACCCACAAATAGTCAGTGGACCCCATAGCCCCAATCACTATAGCGTTACCCACAAATAGTCAGTGACCCCATCACCCCAATCACGATAGAGTACACACAAACTATCAGTGACCCCATGCCTCCATAACTATAGGAGTTACCCGCAAAAACTATCAGTGACCCCATCGCCCCCCATCACTATAGAGTTACCCACAAAACTAGTCCGGGGACCCCATCGTCCCATGACTATGGAGTTACCCACAAATAGTCAGTGACCCCATCGCCCCAATCCACTATAGAATAAACCCACAAAACAGTCAGTGCCCATCACCCCTCGCTATAGAGTTACCCACAAATCGTTCGTGACCCATCATCCCCCATCACTATAGAGGTACCCACCAAAACTAGATCAGTGACCCATCATCGCCCCCAGCTCTATAGAGCTAAACTACAAACTAGTCAGTGACCCCATCACCCCATCGCTATAGAGTACCCACAAACTGCCGTGACCCATCGCCCCCCATACTATAGGAGTTACCACACAAACTAGGCAGTGACACCCATCGCCCCAATCACTATAGAGTTACCCACAAACTAGTCAGTCACCCCATCGCCCATCATATAGAGTTTACCCACAAAAACTAGTCAGTCACCCCATCGCAATCCCCCTATGAGTTAACCAAAAACTAGTCAGTGACCCCATAGCCCCCATCACTATAGAGAAGTAAACACAAACAGGCAGTCACCCCATCGCCCAATCATATAGAGTTACCCACAACTAGGCAGTGGACCCATCGCCCCATCACTATAGAGTTACCCACAACTATCAGTGACCCCATCGCCCCTCTCTATAGAGTAAACCAGAAACT
This sequence comes from Hymenochirus boettgeri, assembly GCA_019447015.1. Taxonomy (NCBI): domain Eukaryota; kingdom Metazoa; phylum Chordata; class Amphibia; order Anura; family Pipidae; genus Hymenochirus; species Hymenochirus boettgeri. The sequence continues at coordinate 332,370 of JAACNH010000159.1, read as the reverse complement.
AGTTATCGAGCCATGGTTCCCACCAAGACCCCTATAGAGTACCAACAAAATAGTAAGTGACCCTATCACTCCCAATCACTATAGAGTTGAGTTCCCTCAAAAACTAGTCAGTGACCCCATCGCCCCATCGAAAGAGTTACCCACAAAACTAGTGAGATTGAGCCCATGGTGCCCACCAGGACCCCTATAGAGTTACCCACAAACTAGTTATTGAGCCCATGGTTCCCACCAAGACCCCTATAGAGTTACCCACAAACTAGTTATTGAGCCCATGGTTCCACCAAGACCCCTATAGAGTTACCCACAAACTAGTGATTGAGCCCCATGGTTCCCACCAAGACCCTTATTAGAGTTACCCACAAAATAGTTTAATTGAGCCCATGGTTCCCACAGACCCCTATAGAGTTACCACAAACTAGTTATTGAGCCCATGGTTCCCACCAAGACCCCTATAGAGTTACCCACAAACTAGTTATTGAGCCCATGGTTTCCACCAAGGACCCCTATAGAGTTACCCACAAACTAGTTATTGAGCATGGTTCCCACCAAGACCCCAAGTTGTGGGCAGGTAAAGAAGTTATAGATGTTCACAATCGGCAAGTTTCATTCCATTTCGGAAACTCCAAATAAAGTAAGGCTAATAAAAAATCCTGGTAACTCACTGTAAATGGCTCAGGCACCTGGGAAATGGTCGGGAACCCGTACAATCACCAGAACTTATTGTGAGCTATTTTCGAGCTTTCGCGTTTACATTCCGCTTCTTTCGTTAACCTCAAAAAAGGTTCCAATTCCGAACTGGATCCGATTCGGACCAGGATTCCATCTCTATTAGAATCATTTCCATTCCAGGGTTTCCTTATTTAATTATTGTTTCGGTGCGTGTCACGTAAACCACCATTAGGTCCTTTAATAAATGAGCCAATATCTATTTTAACTTCTCGTAATGCGCTGTTTGCTTTCGCTTTCCCCTGCTGTTAGCGGCACAACCTGGTCAAGAGAGCCCGCAGCTCATTTTTCATATTTCCGCTAAAGTTAATTTCCCTTTTAAGTTGAAATGGGAAATATTTTAATGAGTTTTCCAAACCCTGATTTTTCTTTGTTCTTGTTCCAAATCTAAGATTAGAAAGCCCAGTTAACGCGGCGCGAACAACAGGTCCCTGTGAACCAAATCACAGCTATAGTCTGCTAATTATGTGCTGGTGTTGGGTTTCTTGGTGATCTACTACTGGGAATATCACAACGTCGGATTTCTGGGGATTTGTGTTTTAATTCAATTTGAAATGAAACATTTTATTTGCGGGGTTCGAGACGTTCCCAGAAAATACAAGATATGCATAAATAGCAGATGCAGTGACGAGTAGTTAATAGTCAATCGGCAAAATAAATTAACTACAAAGCTGTTCGGCGCTAGGCGACGAAAACCCAAAAAAACTCATAAAGAGCTGAAAATGATTTTTTTTTTCATTTCCCAACAACCTTGAAAAGAAGCGGAAAACGGAGTGGGAGGAGAGTGGGGGGGAGGGGAGGGAGAGGGAGGGAAGAGAGAGGGAGGAGGGAGAGAGGGACGGGAGAGAGGAGGGACAGGGCGGAGAGAGAGGGAGGGAGGGGAGGAGGGAGGGAGAGGGCGGGGAGAGAGGAGAGGAGGCGGAGAGAGGGAGGAGGAGGGAGGGAGAGAGGGAGAGAGGAGGGAGAGGGAGGGAGGGAGAGGGGAGGGAGAGAGGGAGGGAGGGAGGAGGGGGGAAGGGAGGGGAGGAGAGGAGGGAGAAGGGTAGGAGAGAGGGAGCGGGAGGAGAGGAGGGGAGGGAATGAGGGGAGGGGAGGGAGAGAGGGAGGGAGAGAGAGGGAAGGGAGGGGGGAGGGAGGGAGAGAGGGAGAGAGGGAAGGAGAGAGGAGAAGAGGGAGGGAGAGAGGGAGGGAGAGAGGAGGGAGCGGCGGTAAGGACAGAGGGAGGGAAGAGAGGAGAGGGAGGGAGGGGATAGAGGGAGAGAGGGAGGGCGAGAGGGGGGGAGGGAGGGACGAGAAGGAGAGAGCGGCGGTGCGAGAGAGAGAGAGGGAGGAGATGGGAGGGAGCGAGGGAGGAGAGGGGTGGAGAGAGGGAGGGAGAGAGGGAGAGAGGAGGGAGAGAGGGAGCGGAGAGAGGGAGGGGAGAGGGAGGGAGAGAGGGAGAGAGAGGATGGCGGAGGCGAGAAGAGGGGGAGGGGAGAGGATGGAGGGAGAGAGGGCGGAGAGATGGGGCAGTGGGAGCGCGGGAGGGGAGAGGGAGCGGGCGAGAGGGAGAGAGAGGGAGGAGAGGGAGAGAGGGAGGGAGGGAGGGAGAGAGGGAGAGGCGTGGGAGGGAGAGAGGGAGGAAGAGAGGGAGGAGAGGGAGAGTGCGCGTGGGGGGAGATGGGCGAGAGGAGAGAGGAGGGAGAGAGAGGGGGGAGAGAGAGGGAGAGAGGGAGAGGAGAGAGGGAGGGAGAGAGGGAGGGAGAGAGGGAGAGAGAGAGAGGGAGGAGGGGAAGAGGAGGGGAGAGGGAGGTGAGAGGGAGGGAGGAGGGAGAGAGGAGAGGAGGAGAGAGGGAGAGAGGGAGAGAGTGATGGAGTATGTAGGAGGGAGAGAGGAGGAGAGGGATGGAGCGGGGAGGAGGTGGCGAGAGAGGGCGAGAGGGAAGGGGGATCGTAAGATAGGACGGAGAGGAGAGAGGGAGGGATAAGGGAGCGTAGGATAGATGGAGTGAGATAGTGATAGAGAGGAGAGAGGGGGGGAGAGAGATGAGACGGGGATGAGAAAATAAGAGTAGAGAGAGTAGAGGATGGAGATATAATCTAGAAAGAGATTTAGAGAGGGATGAGGGAAATTGTAGAGAAGGTAGAGAGTAGTTGATGGAGAGAGGGATTTGAGGGAGTTAGCTAATGCGTATTGAGTCTTGTCTATTATTGCGAGATTTTAGTAGCTTGGACTCTATGTATGAGAGGCGATTTGAGAATATCTAAGCAGAGTTCTTAAGTCTCTTTCTTCTACTCTTTCTCTTTCTTCTCTCTTATTCTCTTTCAATTTTTTCTCTCTCTGTCATCTCACTTCTCTCCTTCTCTTCTTTTCCTTTCTTTCTCTCTTTCTCTCTTTTCGTCCGCTCTCACATTGCTTTCTTTCTTTCTTTCTTTCTCTCTTCTTTCTTTCTCTACTTTCTTTTCTTTCTTTCTTTATTTCTCTCTCTCTCTCTCGTTTCTTTCTTTCTTTCCAAGACAATGTCTAAATTTTAAGGTATTTAATTGACAATAAAAGCAAAAATCTTAAGTTCGTACCCACGTGCGACGGGGGGTCCCGACCCAGGACGCACAATGTATACGAAATGTTGTTTTGGCTGCTAATCGGCCCGTGTGTAGGGCCTTTATCGGTCGAAAAAACACTTAGATTAATGTTATTTCCTCCTTAAAGAACAACTAAAGATTCCAAACCTCAAAATCCTTATCTTTTCCATAATTCGATTTTGCTGTGGGGGGTGTGTCCTATTTCCCAGAATCCAGACTCACAGACACACCCACTGGTTTTAGCCACTGACTGTATGCTTCCCACACCTGCCTATGTTGTAAGTTACTGCAGGAGCAGGTCACTCACGGACCTTCCATATAACAGCAAGGGTCAGGGACCTCCATATAACAGCAAGGGGTCAGGGACCTCAATAACAGCAAGGGCGTCAGGACCTCCATATAACAGCAAGGGGGCATAACAGCAAGGGTAGGGACCTCCATTATAAACAACAAGGGGTCAGGGACCTCCTATAAACAGCAAGGGGTACAGGGACCTTCAAAACAAAGGGTCAGGACCTCCATATAATAGCAGGGATCAGGGACCCTCCATATAACAGCAGGGGTCAGGGACCTCCAATTTATAACAACAAGGGGTCAGGGACCTCCATAACAGCAACAGGGGTCAGGGGACCCCATAAACAGCAAGGGGTCAGGGACCTCCATATAACAGCAAGGGGTCAGGGACCTCATATAAACACAAGGAGTCAGGGCCTCCATATAAACAGCAAGTGTGTCAGGGACCTCCATATAACAGCAAGTGTCTTCGGGACCTCCATATAACAGCAGTGTAAGGACTCCTATAACAGAAAGGGGTCAGGGGACCTCCATATAACAGCAATGTGTCAGGGACCTCCCATATAACAGCAAGGGGTCAGGGACCTCCATATAAACGACAAGGTGTCAGGGACCTCCATATAACAACAAAGGGTCAGGGGACCTCCATATAACAGCAAGGGTCAGGGACCTCCTATAAAAACAAGGGGTCAGGGACCATCCATATACAGACAAGGGGTCAGGGACCTTCATATAACAACAAGGGGTCAGGGACCCTCCAATATAACAACAAGGGGTTCAGGGACTCATATAAAACAAGGGTCAGGGACCTCCATATAACAGCAAGGGGTCAGGGACCTTCAGATAAACAACAAGGGGTCAGGGACCCTCCATATAATAGCAAGGGGTCAGGGACTCCCAATAAACAACAAGGGGGGTCAGGGACACTCATTATAACAGCAAGGGGTCAGGGACCTCCATATAACAGCAAGGGGCCAGGGGACCTCCATATAACAGCAAGGGGTCAGGGACCTCATATACAGCAAGGGAGTCAGGGACCTCCATATAACAGCAATGTGTCAGGGACCTCCATATAACAGCAATGTGTCAGGGACCTCATTAAACAGCAAGGGGTCAGGGACCTCCATATAACAGCAATGGGTCAGGATTCTCCAAAACAGCAGGGGTCAGGGGACCTCCATAAACAGCAAGGGGTCAGGGACCTCCATATAACAGCAAGGGGTCAGGGACCTCCATATAACAACAAAAAGGGTCAGGGACCTCCATATAACAGCAAGGGGACAGGGACCTCCATATAAAGCCAAGGGCAGGACTCAAAACCAGCAAGGGGCAGGGACCTCCAATACCGCAAGTGTCAGGGGACCTCCATATAACAGCAATGTGTCAGGGACCTCCATATAAACAGCAATGGGTCAGGGACCTCCATATAACTAGCAAGGTGTCAGGGACCTCCATATAACAGCACAATGTGTCCGGGACCTCCATATAACAGACAATTGTGTCAGGGACCTCATTATAACAGCAATGGGTCAGGGACCTCCATATAACAGCAAGGGTAGGAATCCAGAAACAGCAGTGTCAGGGACCTCCATATAACAGCAAGGGGTCAGGGACCTCCAATAACAGCAAGGGGTAGGACCTCCATATAACAGCCAAATGTGTCAGGGACCTCCAAATAACAGCAATGGGTCAGGGACCTCCATATAACAGCAATGGTGCAGGGACCTCCATATAACACGCAACGGGGTCAGGACTCATATAACAGCAAGGGGTCAGTGGATCCTCGCCATATAACAAACGGGGTCATGGATATCCACTATAACGCAAATATAACAGTTATATTATCAGTGGATATAATCAGTATAGTAATCACATTATATGATCAGAGTGATATACAGTAGTGTATAATCTAGTATAACCCTATAATACTGTTGTCATAGAAAGTTTCGATGGATCCTGCATAAAACCCAGGTCATTTTCTTTAGTGGTTATCGGGGTGTCTTGCACGTGGTCCTGCAGCGTGGTACATGGCTCCGCGGTTTACTGCGTTTCTTAGCTTCTGGGTGACGTCTCAAGTATCGGTCCATTGATTCCCTCGTGTGACCTATGCTTACAGAACAGGGATTTGTCCAGTTCCGAGTGGTCCTATCACGATGCGTTTTGTCGGTTTATTTGCAATCGCCCCCACCCCAGCCGCGAAATAAACTGATTTCTTCAGTCTTTGACACGCAGAGGTGATAACTGCAGGGTATATCAGATCTGTCCGCCTCGTTCCCCCTTTTCTCTTTAGCCTATTATTACAGCCCCCCCCCCCCCCATAACATCCTAGGAACTCATCCGTATTCACATTACTCAGGATAAATTCACTTCTATCCCTTGTAAAAAAAGGCTTTGGCGCAGACCGTCCCATCTTATTTCCGTGTCAAACAAACTTCGGAGCAATAACAAACCAAGTTAAGAGAAACCCAACATTTAACCGCGCAATGTAATAGGGAATCCAGAGGGGCACTTTCCTACCGTCAATACTTCGCTTTAATACAGATATACGTCGTACAAAGACACATTTGTTCATGTATTTAATTACTGAGGTATCTCCCGAAGCTTCCTTGGAGTAAAGGTCAGGACAGGCCTGAGAATCGATCGGATTGTTAGTGGATGTCGAATCTTCATCTGTTAAACAGTTGTCATCGGAGCCAACACACAGCTGAAACCCTTCATCCTAATTCCCCTGGGGACCCAAAATCTTCCAGTCTTTTTTTTACTGACCAATACAATTGTGTGTGTGAGAAGTTAACATTCCCACCAAAGTTTCTGCATTCCCCTTTCATGGAGGTGTGTGATCCTGTGTAGGGCATGGAGAATTTTAAGCTCGCTAAGTCTCATTACGCGCTCGCTAAGGTCTAAGGTGACCTAATGTTTTCTAACTGTAGTTAGACCCAATGAAAAAGGTCACATATGAGGGTTGAGGCAAAATAACAGACAACATTTTCTGCACACTCAAAATAAAATAACCGTGATGTCTTTTGAGAAAGATTTCACTTCTGGAAATCTGCCGTCATCGATACCGGTTATATCCACATGTAATATGGTTACACAGTCGCTATACAATACACTCTCTATACACACAGTCTCTAGGACCATAAATCTCTATTTACTACACAGTCATCTATACCATACACTCTCTATTACACACTCAGTCTCTTACACCCTACACTTCTACTACACAGCTCTATACCATACATCTCTATACAAACAGTTCTCTATACGTTATTACACTCAGATACTACCACAGTCTCTATACCGTACATCTCTATTTACTACACAGTCTCTTAGCACACCTACCATCTCGAGACTACACCAGTCTCTATACCATACATCTCTATACTACAAAGGCTTTACCATACACTCTCTATTACTACACAGTCTCATGACCATACACTCTCTATACTTACCACAGTCTCTATGCCGTACACTCTCTATACTACAGCTCTATACCATAAACTCTCTATACTTACACAGTCTCTATACCGTACACTCTCATATACTAAACAATCCGATACAATTACACTCTCTTAAATACAACAGGTCTCTATGCCGTACACTACTCTATACTACACAGCTCTCTCTCTATACTATACAAGCTCTATACTACACTTTAGTTTACTATACCGTACACTTCTATACTAACTTGAGTACTCTATTACGTAAAACTCTATATACACAGGCCCTCATCCTACAATCTCTATACTACACAGTACTCTATACCGTATTTAAACTCTCTATACTAACAAGTATCTATACCATCTACACTTCCTTACTACCAACCACAGTATCTATACCATACACTATCCCCTACTATACAAAGTACTTATACCGTAACAATCTCCTATAACTACACAGTCTCTATACCGTACCATCTATATTACTTACACAGTCTAAACATACACTCTCTATTAATACACCAGTCTCTCCCATAACATTACAATATCTATACTGAACAGCTCATCTATGACCGTTACACTCTCCTCATAATAACAACATCTCTATACCGTTCTACACTCGCTTACTAAACACAGTCTCGATACCGGTACACTCTCTATAATACACCAGTCTCTTTATACCATACACTACTCTATATCTACACCAGTCTCTTACCATACACCTCTATATTTGTTATTTTACTATACACCTTTTTATGTCTTTCTAGTGTTACCATTACATCCTTTCCTATACTACCCACAAGCCTCCTCTAACCGTTACCCTCTCTACTTATAAGACACAGTCAGTTTCTATGATACGCGACATCGTCTATGATTCTACGTACACAGTCCCTCCCCCCCCTCCATAACCACGACACTCTCCCCCTATCTAAACTCTAGTGCGTCTATACACCGTACAATCTCCCTATAAGACACTTATGTCTCTATACCGTACACTCTCTATACTACACAGTCTCTATACCTCCACTCTTATACCTACACTTTTAGTGTATACGATACCGTTTTACACTTTTGCTATACTACAAAGTCTGATACACATTCACACTCTCTATACTACACCCCCCGCCTTTCCCCAGTATTTGTATTTAACCATAGGCTCTTATTATACTACACAGTCCTCTATATTCCACCTTTACCCACCTTCTATACTACCACGTGCTCGTATACCATATGGCTCTCTGTATTACTACACAGCTCTATAGGACCATGACAGTTTCTCTTTCATTTTACCTAACACTCTACTATTCGCCAATAGCTTTATCTATACCCATGACGCATCTTATACTACACAGTATCTGAGTACTAGTTTTTACGATCTCTTCTATTTACTTTTTTACCCAACCCCCAGTATGTCTATACCACGCTACGTTCTATTCATACCACCCTCTAAAACACCAGTATCCCTTTTTTTTAACCCTCTACCAGACCATTTTAACCGCTCTCTCTATACAACAGCTCTAACAGTACGCTCTCTATACTACCACAGTCTCTTATACAATTACACTCTCTATACTCACAGTCTCTATTACCAGTTACACTATCTATACTACACAGTCTCTAACGTACACTATCTATACTACACAGTCTCTTACAGTACATCTATTATACTACACAGTCATCTATACAGTACACTTTCTATACTACACAGTCTCTATACGGGAGCTTCTCTATACACACGTCGCTATACCATACCACTCTCTTATACTACACAGTCTTTACTACCATCCACGCTCTCTATTACTAACAGTTCTATACCGTACGCTCTTATACTACACAGTCTCTTATACGTCGCCTCTCTATACTACCACAGTCTCTATACCACATAAGCTCTCTTATTTACTACACAGTCGTTTACCTCCGATCTCTATACTAAAGTATATACTCGAGTTTAAGTCGAATTTTTCAGGCTTTAAAATTAGCCCTGAAAACCTAACCTCGAATTTATACTCGGCAAGTCCGAATTTAGAGATGCAAATTCTGCATTACAGATTAGTAACAGTAGGTGGCGATGTGTTACAACATGCAGAGAGAGTCTACAGGAAGCTGATTGCATTTACAAATTTCATGCTTATTTTCTGCACTTTCATGGCGGCTGGACTCAATCAGCACTGCGCTGGAATATGTAACCATCGGAAGGGTCTCCTCAGTTTGGGGCAAAAAACCAGCTGTGCTAGTACAGTGCAACAGGACATGCGGTGAATACGACGCCAACTATCACCTGGTGGCATTTTTAACTATGGAGTTCGGAGAAATCTCTTACATAGGGGGGGTCAGAGGGACCTTAATTAAAAAGTTTACTACCCGTCGCCACTACAAAATATTAGAAACTGACACTCCCCAAGCAACAAGCATGCGGGACGTTTGTGGTTTCCAAACATTGGAGTGACCAAAGAATTGAAGGCACTTTACTGATATGGATTTGGCTATTACTGTATGGGGATTTAATGTATGAGGATTTGTAGTTCCCATTTGTAAAGGGACAATTTTAAAAACCTAAAAAACAACACCTTCAGATTCAGAAGGACCCGGCATGTGCGTAAATAATTTCTACCACCTCGACTTACACTACTGAGTCAATCAGTTTGTACAAATTTTTAGGTAAAAATACCGGTACCTCGACTTATACTCGATTTCGACTTTACTCGAGTATATACGGTAATAAAATGTTAGGGATGTATTAAAATAAAAGTGTACATGAGGTGAATTACGTACAGTATGATAGTATAATTTAAAAGTGGGATGTATTAAATACACATGTGTCACAGACTTGCGTGACATTAGTACCAGTATATATATAAAAATCGTAGGGATGATAAATACACAGTGTACAGAGTTGAATTATTCAGTGTATCGTTAATAAAATGTAAAGTGATATATTAAATACCACAGTGTACAGCGTGAATTAGTACAGTTATATAGTATAATAAAATCGTAGAGATGTATTAAAATACAACAGTGTACAGAGGAATAGTACAGGTATAGTAAATAAAATGTAGTTTATTATAATAAATAGCACAGTGTACAGATTGAAGTAGTTACAGTTATATGGCCTCATAATAAAATGTAGAGCATAATTAAATAACAGTGTACAGAGTGAATTAGTAAAGTATATAGTATCCAATCAAGGTAGTGATTATATTAAACACAGTGTACAGAGTGAATAAGTTACAGTATTACTCAGTACTAATAAAATGTAGAGATATATAAATAACAGTGTACGAGTGAATTAGTACCAGTATATAGTATCAATAAAAATGTTAGAAGATATATAAATACACCGTAGTTCACCAGATGAAATCTAGTACAGTATTCCTAGTAGTATAATAAAATGTAGTGATATTATAAATAACAGTTACAGAGTCGAATTAGTACAGTAGATCCCTTAGATTAATAAATGTGCAGTGAGTATTAAATACACAGTGTAAGAGTGAATTAGTACAGTAGATATGTATAATAAAATGTAGTGATATCGAATTAAACACACCAGTGGACAGAGTGAATTAGTACAGTATATAGGATAATAAAGTAAGCTGATCTATTAAATAACACCGTGTACGAGTGAATTTAGTACAGGATATAGCTATACCCTATAACTGTTCCGTGTTTATATTTTATAATACATAAGTGTAACAGATGTGTGTGATTTTATGACACAGTTACGACCGATGTATTATGACTAACCCGTGTATGTATGATTTGTACGAAGACTTCACATCCCAGTGTACAAGTGAATTAGTACAGTATATAGTATACTACCAATTATTGTTCCCAGTGTGACCCTCTTACTTAAATACACAGCTGGTACAGTTTCCTTTGTTCGAAGTGAGCCTACAGTATCACCTAGTTTAACCTTATAATTCGTTATCCCGCCTGATCCTTAGTTTATAAGTAAAAAGCCCCTGGCACCAGCACCCGTGAAATCTAGCCCACATTACCCGATGAGTAGTGTCACCCATAAAATTCGTTATTGTGATATAGTACAACTAACAGTGACTAGAGTGAATTAGTACAGTATTAGTATATAAAACTGTCGTGATATTTAAATACACAGTGTACAGAGTGAATTAGTACAGTATGATGTATAATCAAAATGTAGTGATATATTAAATACACAGTGTACAGAGTGGAATAGTAAGTATCTAGTATTAAATAAAAATGTAGTGATATAGTAAATACACCAGGGTACAGGTGAATTAGTACAGATTAGTATTATAATTAAAAGTATTGATATATTAAATACACAGTGTAAAGAGGGACTTCAGTACAGTATGTCTAATCAAAATGTAGTGATTATATTAAATACACCGTGTACAGAGTGAGCCACTTCCCTCCACGATCGACAGTTATACCACTAGTAACCCACCTACTCCCAACTCGGAGTGCCACTATATTACAATTACCACAGTTGTAAAGTACCCGAGCCACCCTCTCCAGTCACCAGTACGAGAGTATTAACTAACAATGCCTCCCCCTCTTCCCCCCTCCTCCCCCCACGGGATTTTTATAGTAATTTACACAGTTTGACAGAGGGAATTATGTTACTAGCATTTTTTCTTCTTCCGCTATAATTAACACTACTGTCTCGGCGACCCTTGTATCATTATACAAGCAGTGCTTTACGACCGTGAATTAGTCATATAGCGAACACCCCCCACTGCCTATATAGCCTCCTAATACAACACCCTGTCCCCCCCCAGTGCATGTCCCCATGAATTACACGTGTAAGTATAGTGGAAATTAGGTACAGTATTATAGTATAATAAAATTGTTTAGTGATGTTGATTTTTTAAATACACCAGGTACAGAGTGAATTAGCTACATATGTACTATTAGCTACTACAGCAAATCGGTCTCCTCTTATGTCCCTATGTTTTTGTTTTTTACATAAATTCCAAACCGTGTAAAGTATTTCCCTGTGTTAATCTGTTACCGCCCAAAGTCACGATACGTCTAATTTAAACATGGCCCACCCCAGTGATGTACTCATAATACCCACTATCGTGCTTACAGAGTGACCTTTCCAATTAGCTACACCCCACGATGTTTATATAGATAATTAATTAATTCGTAGTGATATATTAAATACACAGGTTACAGAGTGAATTAGTACAGTGTGTATTATGTATATCACTATCTTTTTTGTTACCCACAAACTAGTTATTGAGCCCATGGTTCCCACCAAGACCCCAAGTTGTGGGCAGGTAAAGAAGTTATAGATGTTCACAATCGGCAAGTTTCATTCCATTTTCGGAACTCCAAATAAAGTAAGGCTAATAAAATCCTGGTAACTCACTGTAAATGGCTCAGGCACCTGGGAAATGGTCGGGGAACCCGTACAAATCACCAGAACTTATTGTGAGCTATTTTCGAGCTTTCGCGTTTACATTCCGCTTCTTTCGTTAACCCTCAAAAAAGGTTCCAATTCAGAACTGGATCCGATTCGGACCAGGATTCCATCTCTATTTAGAATCATTTCCATTCCAGGGTTTCCTTATTTTACTTATTGTTTCGGTGCGTGTCACGTAAACCACCATTAGGTCCTTTAATAAATGAGCCAATATCTATTTTAACTTCTCGTAATTGCCTGTTTGCTTTCGCTTTCCCCTGCTGTTAGCGGCACAACCTGCGTCAAGAGAGCCCCGCAGCTCATTTTTCATATTTCCGCTAAACGTTAATTTCCCTTTTAAGTTGAAATGGGAATTATTTTAATGAGTTTTCCAAACCCTGATTTTTCTTTGTTCTTGTTCCAATCTAAGATTAGAAAGCCCAGTTAACGCGGCGCGAACACGGTCCCCTGTGAACCAAATCACAGCTATAGCTGCTAATTATGTGCTGGTTCTGTTGGGTTTCTTTGTGATCTACTTACTGGGAATATCACAACGTCGGATTTCTGGGGATTTGTGTTTTCTAATTCAATCTTGAAATGAAACATTTTATTTGCGGTTCCGAGACGTTCCCAGAAAATACAAGATAATGCACATTAGCAGATGCAGACGAGTCCATTAATATGTCACTCGGCAATTAATATTTACTTACAAAGCTGTTCGGCGCTCAGGCGACTAAACCCACAAAACTCATTAACCAGAAGCTGAAAATGATTTTTTTTTTTTCATTTTCCCCAACAACTTTCTCTCTTTCTCTCTTTCTCTCTTTCTTTCTTTCTCTCTTTCTTTCTTTCTTTCTCTCTTTCTTTCTCTCTCTCTTTCTCTCTTTCTTTACACAGTGTACAGAGTGAATTAGTACAGTATATAGTATAATAAAATGTAGAGATATATTAAATACACAGTGTACAGAGTGAATTAGTACAGTATATAGTATAATAAAATGTAGTGATATATTAAACACACAGTGTACAGAGTGAATTAGTACAGTATATAGTATAATAAAATGTAGAGATGTATTAAATACACAGTGTACAGAGTGAATTAGTACAGTGTATAGTATAATAAAATGTAGTTATACATTAAATACACAGTGTACAGAGTGAATTAGTACAGTATATAGTATAATATAATGTAGTGATATATTAAATACACAGTGTACAGAGTGAATTAGTACAGTGTATTATATACAGTAGAGACTGAACACCGTAGGAGAACAGAAATTGTAAAGCTTGTCAGTCTTTTAAATTATGAAGAAAGTTCTAAACTGTTAAATTTAAAAACAGAAATTCCATCGGTTACACAAAAGGCAAAAACCTTGCCCCCACGTGAAAAATAAAATCAAATATTCAAGAACTATAATGCATCAAATAATTATTATGTGCACAGGATTCAATCTACAGAGAATGCTTAAAAATAAAGTCTTGTCTACTGGTGCCTGACTAAGGATGAGATGAGAGAGAGACTGGAGATTATAACTGTACATAATATAATACAATGGGCAGGCAATAAACATAACAGGGAACTCTGGGAAAACAGTTGCTTTTGGCCAAGTGATTGCAAATCCCTGTGATTTTATGGATCACCAACAGAGGAGGAAAAGGATATAAATGGTTTTGTCCCAAGGAAATACAGATTTTTTTATAATGATAATATACTGTAGGTTAAACAATAGATTATTGTGTTTTAAAGCTATTTAGTAGATAATTTTCTGCTAAGGATTTTGAGATTCAGGAGATTATGTTCTGCTAGGGATATTCAGTAGATTATTTTGTGACAATATATATATATTCAGTAGATTATTTTGTGCTTGGGATATTCAATATATTATTTTGTGACAATATATATATTCAGTAGATTATTTTGTGCAGAGGATATTCAGTAGATTATGTTGTGCAGGGGATATTCAGTAGATTATGTTGTGCTGGGGATATTCAGTAGATTATGTTGTGCTGGGGATATTCAGTAGATTATGTTGTGCCGGGGCTATTCAGTAGATTAGTTGTGCTGGGGATATCAGTAGATTATGTTGTGCTGGGGATATTCAGTAGATTATGTTTGTGCTGGGATATTCATAGATTATGTTGTGGCGGATATTCGTAGATTATGTTGTCTGGGGATATTCAGTAGATTATGTTGGCGGGGTATTCAGTAGATTATGTTGGCAGGGGATATTCAGTAGATTATTTTGTGCTGTGGGATATCAGTAGATTATGTTGTGCTGGGATATTCAGTAGATTATGTTTGCAGGTATATCAGTAGATTATGTGGCTGGGGATATTCAGTAATTATTATGTTGTGCAGGGGATATTCAGTAGATTATGTTGTGTGAGGGGATATTCAGTATTTTTGTGCAGGGATATTCAGTAGATTATTTTGTGGGCAGGATATTCAGTGATTATTTGTGCAGGGGATATTCAGTAGATTATTTGTTTTCGGGGATATTCAGTAGATTATGTTGTGCAGGGGATATTCAGTAGATTATGGTGTACAGGGGATATTCAGTAGATTATGTTGTGCAGGGGAATATTCAGTAGATTATTTTGTGCAGGGAATATTCAGTAGATTATGTTTGCAGGGGAATATTCAGTAGATTATGTTGTGCTGGGGATATTCAGTAGATTATGTTGTGCTGGGGATATTCAGTATATTTGTTGTTCTGGGATATTCAGTAGATAATGTGTGCTGGGAATTCAGTAGATTATGGTTGTGCTGGGGATATTAGTAGATTATGTTGTCGGGATTGCAGTAGTAGTTTTGTGCTGGGGAATTCAGTAGATTATGTTGTGCTGGGGATATTCAGTAGATTATGTGGTGCAGGGGATATTCAGTAGATTATGTTGTGCAGGGGATATTCAGTAGATTATGTTGTGCTGGGGATATTCAGTAGATTATTTTGTGCAGGGATATTCAGTAGATTTTTTGTGCAGGGGATATTCAGTAGATTATGTGTGGCTGGGGATATTCAGTAGATTATGTTGTGGCAGGGGATATTCAGTAGATTTGTTTGCTGGGGATATTCAGTAGATAGTTGTGTGCAGGGGATATTCAGTAGATTATTTTGTCAGGGGATATTCCAGTAGATTATGTTGTGCAGGGAATTCATGATTATGTTGTGCAGGGGATATTCATAGATTATGTTGTGCAGGGATTCATTGTGGGATATCGTAGATTAGTTGTGCAGGGGATATTCCAGTAGATTATGTTGTGCTGGGGATATTCAGTAGATATTTTGTGGCAGGATATTCAGTAGATTATGTTGTGCTGGGGATATTCAGTAGATTATGTTGTACAGGGGATATTCAGTAGATTATGTTGTTCTGGGTTTCAGTAGATTATGTTGTGCTGGGGATATTCAGTAGATGATGTTGTGCTGGGGATATTCAGTAGATTATGTTGTGCTGGGGATATTCAGTAGATTATGTTGTGCTGGGGATATTCAGTAGATTATGTTGTCGGGATATTCAAGATTATGTTGTTGGCCGGGGATATTCAGTAGATTATGTTGTGCTGGGGATATTTCAGTATATATGTTGTGCTGGGGATATTCAGTAGATTATGTTGTGCTGGGGATATTCAGTAGATTATGTTGTGGGGGATATTCAGATTAGTTTTGTGCAGGGATATTCAGTAGATTATGTTGTGCTGGGATATTCAGTAGATTATGTTGTGCTGGGGATATTCAGTAGATTATGTTGTCGGGTATTCATAGTATGTTGTACAGGGGTATTCAGTAGATTATTTGTGCGGGATATCAGTAGATTATGTTGTGCTGGGGATATTCAGTAGATTATTTTGTGCAGGGGATATTCAGTAGATTATTTTGTGCGGGGATATTCAGTAGATTATGTTGTTCTGGGGATATTCAGTAGATTATGTTGTGCTGGGGATATTCAGTAGATTATTTTGTGCAGGGATATCAGTAGATTATTTTGTGCAGGGGATATTCAGTAGATTATGTTGTGCAGGGATATTCAGTAGATTATGTTGTGTTGGGAATTCATAGATTATGTTGTGGCTGGGGATATTCAGTAGATATGTGTTCTGGGGATATTCAGTAGATTTGTTGTGCTGGGATATTCGTAGATTATTTGTGCTGGGGATATTCAGTAGATATGTTGTAAGGGTATATCAGTAATTATGTTTGTGCTGGGGATTCAGTAGATATGTTCGTATTCAAGATTAGTTGTGCTGGGATATTCAGTAGATTATGTTGTACAGGGGATATTCAGTAGATATGTTGTGGCTGGGGATATTCAGTAGATTATTTTGTGCTGGGGATATTCAGTAGATATTTTGTGACAATATATATATCAGTAGATTATTTTGTGCAGAGGATATTCAGTAGATTATGTTGTGCTGTGGATATTCAGTAGATATGTGTGCAGGGATATTCGTAGATTATTTTGTGCAGGGGATATTCAGTAGATTATTTGTTGCAGGGGATATTCAGTAGATATGTTGTTCTGGGGATATTCAGTAGATTATGTTGTGCTGGGGATATTCAGTAGATTATGTTGTGCTGGGATATTCAGTAGATTATGTTGTGCTGGGGATATTCAGTAGATTATGTTTGCTGGGGATATTCAGTAGATTATGTTGTGCTGGGATATTCAGTAGATTATGTTGTGCTGGGGATATTCAGTAGATAGTTGTCTGGGGATATCAGATTATTTTGTACAGGGGATATTCAGTAGATTATGTTGTGCTGGGGATATTCAGTAGATTATGTTGTGCAGGGGATACAGTATATTATGTTGTACAGGGGATATTCAGTAGATTATGTTGTGCTGGGGATATTCAGTAGATTATGTTGTACAGGGGATATTCAGTAGATTATGTTGTGCTGGGGATATTCAGTAGATTATGTTGTGCTGGGGATATTCATAGTATGTTGTGCGGGATATTCAGTAGATTATGTTGTGCAGGGGATATTCAGTAGATTATGTGTGCAGGGATATTCAGTAGATTATTTGAGGTCAGTATATTCAGTAGATTATGTTGTGCAGGGGATTTCAGTAGATTATGTTGTGCAGGGATATTCAGTAGATTATGTTGTGCTGGAGATATCAGTAGATTATGTTGTAGCAGGGATATTCAGTGATTATGTTGTCTGGATATTCAGTAGATTATGTTGTGCTGGGATATTCAGTAGATTATGTTGTGCAGGGATATTCGTAGATTATGTTTTACAGGGGATATTCAGTAGATTATGTTGTGCAGGGGATATTCAGTAGATTATGTTGTGCAGGGGATATTCAGTAGATTATGTTGTGCTGGGGATATTCAGTAGATTATGTTGTACAGGGGATATTCAGTAGATTATGTTGTGGCAGGGGATATTCATAGATTATGTTGCAGGGATTTCAGTAGATTATGTTGTCAGGGATATTCAGTAGATTATGTTGTGCTGGGGATATTCAGTAGATTAGTTTGTTCTGGGATATTCAGTAGATTATGTTGTGCTGGGGATATTCAGTAGATTATTTTGTGCAGGGGATATTCAGTAGATTATGTTGTGCTGGGGAATTCAGTAGATATGTTGTGCAGGGGATATTCAGTAGATTATGTTGTGCTGGGGATATTCAGTAGATTATTTTGTGCAGGGGATATTCAGAGATTATGTTGCAGGATGTAGATATTATGTTGTGCTGGGGTATTCAGTAGATTATGTTGTTCTGTGGATATCAGTAGATTATGTTGTTTCAGGGATATTCAGTAGATTATGTTGTTACTGGGGATATTCAGTAGATATATGTGGGTGCAGGGATATTCAGTAGATTATGTTGTGCAGGGGATATTCAGTAGATATGTTGTGCAGGGGATATTCAGTAGATTATGTTGTACAGGGATATTCAGTAGATTATGTTGTACAGGGGATATTCAGTAGATTATTTTGTGCAGGGGATATTCAGTAGATTATGTTGTGCAGGGGATATGCATAGATTATGTTGTACAGGGGATATTCAGTAGATTATGTTGTTCTGGGGATTTCAGTAGATTATGTTGTGCTGGGGATATTCAGAGATTATGTTGTGCAGGGGATATTCAGTAGATTATGTTGTACAGGGGATATTCAGTAGATTATTTTGTGCAGGGGATATTCAGTAGATTATGTTGTGCAGGGTATATTCAGTAGATTATTTGCAGTTCAGTAGTTATTTTGTGCAGGGGATATTCGTAGATTTGTTGTGCTGGGGATATTCAGTAGATTATTTTGTGCAGGATATTCAGTTAGATTATTTGTGGGCAGGATATTCAGTAGATTATGTTGTGCTGGGGATATTCAGTGATTATTTTGTGCAGGGGATATTCAGTAGATTATTTTGTGCAGGGGATATTCAGTAGATTATGTTGTGCTGGGATATATCATAGATTATTTTGTGCAGGGGATATTTAGTAGATTATGTTTGTGCTGGGGATATTCAGTAGATTATTTTGTGCAGGGGATATTCAGTAGATTATTTTGTGCAGGGGATATTCAATATATTATTTTTGTGACAATAATATTATATATTCAGAAGATTATTTTGTGTTGAGGATATACAATATTCTGTACGAAAATATAACTTTCCTTTTCTGTCTGATCTCCTCTAACTCTTTTTATTCTCATGATTTCTCCATCTTTGCTTTATTCCCAGACACTCACACCTCGGATTTATCCACAATAAAGTCCATGTTTTCACACAGGCGAACATTCTCAAATCCCAATGTGGAGTTATTCATGGTCTCTGATTCCTCACACGTTTCCAACAAGAGACAAGTTCTTTCCTCTGATTCAGCTTTGACTTTAACTCTTCAGATGTCAGATCATCTGGGGGTCAGTGGAGAGACGTTCGTTTAAATGGTACATAGACTAAACTTGCCCTTTAGATGATTTCATCTCCTGCTTAATTCCAGGAATATTTTCCCTTTTTTTTTACTGGAACTTACGTTTACGTTGAAAGTTTAAACCCAAACCAGGTAACTATTTGTAACATTACGCTTCCCAGAATATAATATAATGTAATATAATATAATGTAATGTAATGTAATATAATATCATATAATGTATGTAATATATATAATGTCACAAGGCCAGATCCTCTTTAGACCATCACTAGTCCAGGGTCACGCCCAGTCTCCTGTAAGTGAATATTGGACTCGACTGGGAACCGTGTCAGATTGAGGGCAGTAGCAGGGAGGGAGAGATAGACCAGTTGGTCATTAAACCCTCTTAGTGCATTGGAGTAAATAGGTGACACGACGTCCATTAAACCTTCCCACTTTGTTCATGGATCTCATGTCAATTTAATGACAATGTTGGAAACAGAAGAAGCCACCACAGGAACCTGTCAACCAATGTGATGACAAATACAAAATTGTGCGAACAAGCGGAGACGTTCCCGGGTTCCCGGAGAGATGGGCTTCATGGTCTGGGCCCAGAATTCATCATTATCACGCTCGCTGGGCAGAGACTCTCATGGTCAGGAGGGTCTTGTCTGTAGGGGACACTGGGTACAGATTGAAGTCATTTTTATTTTCCTGTCCTTTGTCACACCCAGCGGGAACACGTTCTCCCCTTTCCCCGTCAGGATAATAAATCTCCCAAGTGGAACATTATAGTTTCATTCCA
Source organism: Hymenochirus boettgeri (assembly GCA_019447015.1). Lineage (NCBI taxonomy): Eukaryota > Metazoa > Chordata > Amphibia > Anura > Pipidae > Hymenochirus > Hymenochirus boettgeri. Next base: position 312,292 of record JAACNH010000159.1, on the reverse strand, counting down.
TCTGTGATTTCGTATTACAGAAAATATTCACCTGCGGGGTCAATGGAAAATGGTGTCTCGGCAGATAAACAAGAAGGAACCATTGTGAAGGGAAACTGGGCCCACACAAGTCACCTCTATTAAATACGTCCCTTTAATGGGAGGTCCTATGCCTTAACATAAAGCACTGGGTGGCCTCTTCCCTCATTCAAAAATCCAAAGGCTGGGGGAAGTGAGAAAGCCTGTTATATTGAGCAGTTCAGAGAAGACAACTGAATTAATAAGGGGATGGAAGGGCTTGACTATGCAGGCAGATTAGACAAGTTATAACTAAATTAATAAGGGGAATGGAGGGGCTTGACTATGCAGGCAGATTAGACAAGTTATAACTAAATTAATAAGGGAATGGAGGGGCTTGACTATGCAGGCAGATTAGACAAGTTATAACTAAATTAATAAGGGGAATGGAAGGGCTTGAATATGCAGGCAGATTAGACAGTTGGGCTGTTTACATTGGAGAAGTGACGTTTGCGTGGGGACATGATAACCTTATACAAATATATTAATGGGCCATACAATGAACTCTCTGGTGCATTGCTCACTAATTGGTCATATCAGAGGACTAATGAACATTTTTGTTAAGATCTTCAGGTTAGGAAAGGTTTCTTTAGAATGAGAAGGGTGAAACTGTCTTCCAGCGAGCTGGTAATGGCAAGTTCATTAAATTGCTTGAAGGGCACCTGTCTCCAAACAATCTAGGGTTAAATGAAAGCCTGCAGTCTTTTCTTTAAATAAGTCGCAAAATCACATGTTAAAATCCCTGCTTACAGTTGGTTGAGGGACATCACTTGACCTCTGCCCTGGCCCTCTGCCCCGGGGGAGAAGCATGCTCAGTTAAGACTTAAAGGAACACTATACTGAAAAAATGACTTTGCCTCATCTTAATCTATAATTGAATACATGTAAGTAACACTTACTCTGATTTGCGTGTGTTTGCGATCCTTCACCAGCACACATTTTGTTTAGGAGCAGTATCCCCCCTCCCTCTTTTAACCACTCCCACCTCCATCTGACCTGACTTTTTCCCCACATACCAACTGTCAAGCCTGCACACAGCACACAGCATTCCAACTGTCAAATCTCTGTCACCATTCCAGCTACAGATAACTACTCACAGAAGAATAGTTTTTGAGAGCAAGGAACTTGATTGACAGCTGAAATATAAGAAGTTTTATAGTGGCCATAGATCCCGGTCGTACGACTGTCAGATCGTGTATGGAAGATCGTTGAAAGATCTTTCAACAATCTTCCAATAATTTTCACATCGGACCAGTTTGAAAAATGTTTGGCCGACCAGCAATCAATCGCAAGACCTGGGGATTGTACAATCGGATTGTAGCGTCATGGCCACCTACATTGGATATCTAAAGAACAGGGGGCAGATCAACAAAAAATGATACAGTGGTGGTTGGGAAGAATTATAGTTCCCAGTTATGGTCAATTTAAAATAACCTATTTTTCGGTATAGATGCCCTTTAAGGCTGGGAAAACAGGAAGTACCTGGGGGGATTGACAGTTGAGAAGGAGAGCCTATTAACACAGGCTGAGGCTGGTCACATGACTACAAGCTGGTCACATGGCTGAAAACAGGAAGTGTTCAAGCAGGAAGTAATATTACTGAACCTTTACAGCAATAACTTCTCACAAATTTTATTTACAGGTTCATTTTGAAGGAACGGCAAAAGGTTTTCCAAAACAACCCTAACTTGTTAAAAAGAATTGGAGAGCACAGTTACCCTTTAAGAGATACTAAATATGTTTCTAAAAAAAATTAAAATCTAAAAAAATAAAAAATTAAAATTACTGTTATTAATACAAATACTATATATTTGGCTGGTCCTATGTATACTTTCCAATTGTCATTAGGAGTCAGAAAGGATGTTTTCACTTTTCAGATGGGTGCTTTTTTTTTCTTTTCCTGCCTTCCTCTGGATCAACTGACAGGTAGGGCTCGTGGAAAAGCTATAAAGGACTAGATGGACGTATGTCAAATTTATACAAACTCCAATACTATGTTACTATGTAACTGTTATACAGACATTATGGGTAGAGTATAAATGTTGGACTAGATGGACGTATGTCTTTATACAACCTCCAATACTATGTTACTATTATACAGACATTATGGGTAGGGTATAAAGGTTGGACTAGATGGACGTATGTCTTTAACAACCTCCAATACTATGTTACTATGTAACTGTTTACAGACATTATGGGTGGGTATAAAGGTTGGACTAGATGGACGTATTTCTTTATACAACCTCCAATACTATGTTATGTAACTGTTATACAGACATTATGGTAGGTAATAAAGGTTGGACAATGGACGTATGTCTTTATACAACTCCAATACTATGTTACTATGTAACTGTTATACAGACATTATGGGTAGGTATAAAGGTTGGACTATATGGAGTATGTCTTTATAACCCTCCAATACTATGTTACTATGTAACTGTTATACAGACATTATGGGTAGGGTATAAAGTTGGACTAGATGGACGTATGTCTTTATACAACCTCCAATACTATGTTACTATGTAACTGTTTTACAGACATTATGGGTAGGGTATAAAGTTGGACTAGATGGATGTATGTCTTTATACAACCTCCATACTATTTTACTATGTAACTGTTATACAGACATTATGGGTAGGGTATAAAGGTTGGACTAGATGGATGGATGTCTTTATACAACCTCCAATACTATGTAACTATGTAACTGTTATACAGACATTATGGGTGGGTATAAAGGTTGGACTAGATGACGTATGTCTTTATACAACCTCCAATACTATGTTACTATGTAACTGATTTACAGATATTATGGGTGGGGTATAAAGGTTGGACTAGATGGACGTATGTCTTTATACAACCTCCAATACTATGTTACTATGTAACTGTTATACAGACATTATGGGTGGGGTTAAAGGTTGGACTAGATGGACGTATGTCTTTATACAACCTCCAAAACTATGTTACTATGTAACTGTTATACAGACATTATGGGTGGGGTATAAATTAGGGGTAGGGTATAAGGTTGGACTAGATGACGTATGTCTTTATACAACTTCCAATACTATGTTACTATGTAACTGTTTACAGACATTATGGGTGGGGTATAAAGGTTGACTAGATGGACGTATGTCTTTATACAACCTCCAAAACTATGTTACTATGTAACTGTTATACAGACATTATGGGTGGGGTATAAAGGTTGGACTAGATGGACGTATGTCTTTATACAACCTCCATACTTGTTACTATGTAACTGTTATACAGATTATTGGTAGGGTATAAAGGTTGGACTAGATGGACGTATGTCTTATACAACCTCCAATACTAGTTACTATGTACAGTTATCAGACATTATTGGTAGGGATAAAGGTTGGACTAGATGGACGTATGTCTTTATACAACCTCCAATACTATGTTACTATGTAACTGTTATACAGCATTTTGGTAGGGATAAAGGTTGGACTAGATGGACATATGTCTTTAAAACCTCCATACTATGTTACTATGTAACTGTTAGACAGACATTATGGGTAGGGTAATAAAGGTTGGACCAGATGGACGTATGTCTTTTATACAACCTCCAATACTATGTTACTATGTAACTGTTATACAGACATTATGGGTAGGGTATGAAGGTTGGACTAGATGGACATATGTCTTTATACAACCTCCAATACTATGTTACTATGTAACTGTATACAGACATTATGGGTAGGGTATAAAGGTTGGACAGATGGACGTATGTCTTTATACACCTCCAATACTATGTTACTATGTAACTGTTATACGACATTATGGGTAGGTTATAAGGTTGGACTAGATGGACGTATGTCTTTATACAACCTCCAATACTATGTTACTATGTAACTGTTATACAGACATTATGGGTAGGGTATAAGGGTTGACTAGATGATGATGTCTTTATACAACCTCCAATACTATGTAACTATGTAACTGTTATACGACATTATGGGTGGGGTTAAAGGTTGGCTAGATACGTATGTCTTTATACAACCTCCAATTATGTTTATGTACTGATTACAGAATTATGGGTGGGTATAAGTTTGGACTAGATGGACGTAGTCTTTATACACCCTCCAATCACTGTTACTATGTAACTGTTATACAGACATTATGGGTGGGGTATAAAGGTTGGACTAGATGACGTATGTCTTTATACAACCTCCAAAACTATGTTACTATGTAACTGTTATCGACATATGGGTGGGTATAATTATGGGTAGGGTATAAAGGTTGGATAGATAGGCGTATGTCTTTATACAACTTCCAATACTATGTTACTATGTAACTGTTTTACAGACTTATGGGTGGGGTATAAAGGTTGGACTAGATGGACGTATGTCTTTATACAACCTCCAAACTATGTTTATGTAACTGTTATACAGACATTATGGGGTATAAAGGTTGGACTAGATGGACGTATGTCTTTATACAACCTCCAATACTATGTTACTATGTAACTGTTATACAGACATTATGGGTAGGTATAAAGGTTGGACTAGATGGACGTATGTTTTATACAACCTCCAATACTATGTTACTATGTAACGTTTATCAGACATTATGGTAGGATAAGGTTGGACTAGATGGACGTATGTCTTATACAACCTCCAATACTATGTTACTATGTAACTGTTATACAACATTATTGGTAGGGAATAAAGGTTGGACTAGATGGACGTATGTCTTTATACAACCTCCAATACTATGTTACTATGTAACTGTTAGACAGACATTATGGGTAGGGTATAAAGGTTGGACAGATGGACGTATGTCTTTATACAACCTCCAATACTATGTTACTATGTAACTGTTAACAGACATTATGGGTAGGGTATAAAGGTTGGACCAGATGGACGTATGTCTTTATACAACCTCCAATACTATGTTACTATGTAACTGTTATACAGACATTATGGGTAGGGTATAAGGTTGGACTAGATGGACATAGTCTTTATACAACCTCCATATATTTTACTATGTAACTGTTATACAGACATTATGGGTAGGGTATAAAGGTTGGACTAGATGGACGTATGTCTTTATACAACCTCCAATACTATGTTACTATGTAACTGTTATACAGACATTATGGGTAGGGTATAGGTTGGACTAGATGGACTATGTCTTTATACAACCTCCAATACTATGTTACTTATTAACTGTTATACAGACATTATGGGTAGGGTATAAAGGTGGACTAGAGGACGTATGTCTTTATACAACCTCCAATACTATGTTACTATGTAACTGTTATACAGACATTAGGGTAGGTATAAAGGTTGGACTAGATGGGTATGTCTTTATACACCTCCAATACTATGTTACTATGTAACTGTTATACAGACTATTGGTGGGTATAAAGGTTGGACTAGATGGACGTATGTCTTTATACAACCTCCAATACTATGTTACTATGTAACTGTTATACAGACATTATGGGTAGTATAAAGGTTGGACTGATGGACGTATGTCTTTATACAACCTCCATACTATGTTACTATGTAACTGTTAACAGACATTATGGGTAGGGTATAAAGTTGGACTAGATGGACGTATTGTCTTTTACAACCTCCAATACTATGTTACTATGTAACTGTTATACAGACATTATGGGTAGGGTATAAAGGTTGGACTAGATGGACGTATGTCTTTATACAACCTCCATTCTATGTTACTATTAACTGTTATACAGACATTATGGGTAGGGTATAAAGGTTGGACTAGATGGACGTATGTCTTTATACAACCTCCAATACTATGTTACTATGTAACTTTTACAGACATTATGGGTAGGGTATAAAGGTTGGACTAGATGGACGTATGTCTTTTACAACCTCCAATACTTGTTACTATGTAACTGTTATACAGACATTATGGGTAGGGTATAAAGGTTGGACTAGATGGACGTATGTCTTTATACAACCTCCAATACTATGTTACTATGTAACTGTTATACAGACATTATGGGTAGGGTATAAAGGTTGGACTAGATGGACGTATGTCTTTTACAACCTCCAATACTATTTACTATGTAACTGTTTATACAGACATTATGGGTAGGGTATAAAGGTTGGACTAGATGGACGTATGTCTTTATAACAACCTCCAATACTATGTTACATGTAACTGTTATACGACATTATGGGTAGGGTTAAAGGTTGGACTAGATGGACGTATGTCTTTATACAACCTCCAATACTATGTTCCTATGTAACTGTTTATCAGACATTATGGGTAGGGTATAAAGGTTGACTAGATGGACGTATTGTCTTTATACAACCTCCAATCATTTTACTATGTAACTGTTATACAGACATTATGGTAGGGTATAAAGGTTGGACTAGATGGACGTATGTCTTTATACAACCTCCAATACTATGTTACTATGTACACTGTTAACAGAAATTATGGGTAGGTATAAGGTTGGACTAATGGATGTTGTCTTTATAAACCTCCAATACTATGTTACTATGTAACTGTTATACAGACATTATGGGTAGGGTATAAAGGTTGGACTAGATGGACGTATGTCTTTTACAACCTCCAATACTATGTTACTATGTAACTGTTATACAGACATTATGGGTAGGGTATAAAGTTGGACTGATGGATGAATGTCTTTTAAACCTCCAATACTATGTTACTATGTTAACTGTTATACAGACATTATGGGTAGGGTATAAAGGTTGGACTAGATGGATGGATGTCTTTATACAACCTCCAATACTATGTAACTATGTAACTGTTATCCAGACTTATGGGGGTATAAAGGTTGGACTAGATGTCGTATTGTCTTTATACAACCTCCAATACTATGTTACTATGTAACTGTTTACAGAATTATGGGTGGGGTATAAAGGTTGGACTAGATGGACGTATGTCTTTATACAACCTCCAATACTATGTTACTATGTAACTGTTACAGACATTATGGGTAGGGTATAAAGGTTGGACTAGATGAGACGTATGTCTTTATACAACCTCCAAACTATGTTACTATGTAACGGTTATACACTTATGGTGGGTATAAATTATGGGTAGGGTATAAGGTTGGACTAGATGGACGTATGTCTTATACAACTCCAATACTATGTTACTATGTAACTGTTATACAGACATTATGGGTGGGGTAAAAGGTTGGACTAGATGGACGTATGTCTTTATACAACCTCCAAAACTATGTTACTATGTAACTGTTATACGAACATTATGGGTGGGTATAAAGGTTGGACTAGATGGACGTATGTCTTTATAACCTCCAATACTATGTTACTATGTAACTGTTATACAGAATTATGGGTAGGGTATAAGGTTGGACTAGATGGACGATGTCTTTATACAACCTCCATACTATGTTACTATGTAACAGTTATACAGACATTATGGTAGGAATAAAGGTTGGACTAGATGGACGTATGTCTTTATACAACCTCCAATACTATGTTACTATGTAACTGTTCCAGACATTATGGGTAGGGAATAAAGTTTGGACTAGATGGACATTTACTCTTTATACAACCTCCAATACATGTTACATGTAACTGTTAGACAGACATATGGTGGGTATAAAGGTTGGACCAGATGGACGTATGTCTTTATACAACCTCCCATACTATGTTACTATGTAACTGTTATACAGACATTATGGGTAGGTATAAGGTTGGACTAGATGGACTATGTCTTTATACAACCTCCAATACTATGTTACTAGTAACTGTTATACAGACATTATGGGTAGGGTATAAAGTTTGGACTAGATGGACGTAGTCTTTATAACCTCCAATCCTATGTTACTATGTAACTGTTATACAGACATTAGGGGTAGGGTATGAAGGTTGGACTAGATGGACATATGTCTTTATACAACCCTCCAATACTATGTTCCTATGTAACTGTTATACAGACATTATGGGTAGGTATAAAGGTTGGACTAGATGTGGATGTCTTTATACAACCTCCAATACTATGTACTATGTACTGTTATACAGACATTATGGGTGGGTATAAAGGTTGGACTAGATGGACGTATGTCTTTATACAACCTCCATACTATGTTACTATGTAACTGTTACAGATATTATGGGGTGGGGTTAAAGTTGGACTAGATGACGTATGTCTTTATACAACCTCCAATACTATGTTACTATGTAACTGTTATACAGACATTATGGTGGGGTATAAAGTTTGGACTAGATGGACGTATGTCTTTATACAACCTCCAATACTATGTTACTATGTAACTGTTATACAGACATTATGGGTGGGTAGGGTATATAAAGGTTGGACTAGATGGACGTATGTCTTTATACAACTTCCAATACTATGTTACTATGTAACTGTTTACAGACATTATGGGTGGGGTATAAAGGTTGGGACTAGATGGAGTGATGTCTTTATACAACCTCCAAAACTATGTTACTATGTAACTGTTATACAGACATTATGGGTGGGGTATAAAGGTTTGGACTAGATGGACTATGTCTTTATACAACCTCCAATACTATGTTACTATGTAACTGTTATACAGATATTATGGGTAGGGTATAAAGGTTGGACTAGATGGACGTATGTCTATACAACCTCCAATACTATGTTACTATGTAACAGTTATACAGACATTATTGGTAGGGAATAAAGGTTGGACTAGATGGACGTATGTCTTTATACAACCTCCAATACTATGTTACTATGTAACTGTTATACAGACATTATTGGTAGGGAATAAAGGTTGGACTAGATGGCATATGTCTTATACAACCTCCAATACTATGTTACTATGTAACTGTTAGACAGACATATGGGTAGGGTATAAAGGTTGGACAGATGGACGTATGTCTTTATACAACCTCCAATACTATGTTACTATGTAACGTTAACAGACATTATGGGTAGGTGTATAAAGGTTGGACCAGATGGACGTATGTCTTTATACAACCTCCAATACTATGTTACTATGTAACTGTTATACAGCATTATGGGTAGGGTATGAAGGTTGGACTAGATGGCTATGTCTTTTACAACCTCAATACTATGTTACTATGTAACTGTTATACAGACATTATGGGTAGGTATAAAGGTTGGACTAGATGGACGTATGTCTTTATACACCTCCAATACATGTTACTATGTAACTGTTATACAGACATTATGGGTGGGTATGAAGGTTGGACTAGATGGACATATTGTCTTTATACAACCTCCAATACTATGTTACTATGTAACTGTTATACAGACATATGGGTAGGGTGGTATAAAGGTTGGACTAGACGACTTATGTCTTATACAACCTCCAATTATGTTACATGTACTGTTATACAGACATTATGGGTAGGGTATAAAGGTTGGCCTAGATGGACGTATGTCTTTATACAACCCAATACTATGTTACTATGTAACTGTTATACAGACATTATGGTAGGGTATAAAGGTTGGACTAGATGGACGTATTTCTTTATACAACCTCCAATCTATGTTACTATGTAACTGTTATACAGACATTATGGGTAGAGTATAAAGGTTGGACTGGATGGACGTATGTCTTTATACAACCTCCAATACTATGTTCTATGTAACTGTTAAACAGACATTATGGGTAGGTAAAAAGGTTGGACTAGATGGACGTATATGTCTTTATACAACCTCCAATACTATGTTACTATGTAACTGTTAACGACATTATGGGTAGGGTATAAAGGTTGGACTAGATGGACGTATGTCTTTATACACACCCCAATTCTTTGTTACTATCTAACTGTTATACAGACATTATGGGTAGGGTATAAGGTGGACTAGATGGACGTATGTCTTTATACAACCTCCAATACTATGTTACTATGTAACTGTTATACAGACATTTGGGTAGGGTATAAAGGTTGGACTAGATGACGTATGTCTTTATACAACCTCCAATACATGTTACTATGTAACTGTTATACAGACATTTGGGTAGGGTATAAAGGTTGGACTAGATGGACGGATGTCTTTATACAACCTCCAATACTATTTACTATGTAACTGTTATACAGACATTATGGGTAGGGTATAAAGGTTGGACTAGATGGACGTATGTCTTTATACAACCTCCAATACTATGTTACTATGTAACTGTTATACAGACATTATGGGTAGGGTATAAAGGTTGGCTAGAGGCGTATGTCTTTATACAACCTCCAATACTATGTTACTATGTAACTGTTATACAGACATTATGGGTAGGGTATAAAGGTTGGACTAAGATGGACGTATGTCTTTATACAACCTCCAATACTTTTACTATGTAACTGTTATACAGACATTATGGGTAGGGTATAAAGGTTGGACTAGATGGACGTATGTCTTATACAACCTCCATACTATGTTACTATGTAACGTTATACAGACATTATGGGTAAGTATAAAGGTTGGACTAGATGGACGTATGTCTTTATACAACCTCCAATACTATGTTACTATGTACTGTTTACAGACATTATGGGTAGGGTATAAAGGTTGGACTAGATGGATGTATGTCTTTTACAACCTCAATACTATGTTACTATGTAACCGTTATACAGACATTATGGGTAAGGTATAAAGGTTGGACTAGATGGACGTATGTCTTTATACAACCTCCATACTATGTTACTATGTAACTGGTTATACAGACATTATGGGTAGGGTATAAAGGTTGGACTAGATGGACGTATGTCTTATACAACCTCCATAACTATGTTACTATGTAACTGTTATACAGACATTATGGTAGGGTATAAAGGTTGACTAGATGGACGTATGTCTTTATACAACCTCCAATACTATGTTACTATGTAACCGTTATACAGACATTATGGGTAGGGTATAAAGGTGGACTAGATGACGTATGTCTTTATACAAACCTCCAATACTATGTTACTATGTAACTGTTATACAGACATTATGGGTAGGGTATAAAGGTTGGACTAGATGGACGTATGTCTTTATACAACCTCCAATATATGTTACTATGTAACTGTTATACAGACATTAGGGTAGGGTATAAAGGTTGGACTAGATGGACGTATATCTTTATACAACCTCCAATACTATGTTACTAGTAACTGTATACAGATATTATGGGTAGGGTATAAAGGTTGGACTAGATGGACGTATGTCTTTATACAACCTCCATATATGTTACTATGTAACTGTTATACAGACATTATGGGTAGGGTATAAAGGTTGGACTAGATGACGTATGTCTTTATACAACCCTCCCTTATGTTACTATGTAACTGTTATACAGACATTATGGGTAGGGTATAAAGGTTGGACTAGATGGACGTATGTCTTTATACAACCTCCAATACTATGTTACTATGTAACTGTTACACAGACATTATGGGTAGGGTATAAAGGTTGGACTAGACGGACGTATGTCTTTATATAACCTCCAATACTATGTTACTGTGTAACTGTTATACAGACATTATGGGTAGGGTATAAAGTTGGACTAGATGGACGTATGTCTTTATACAACCTCCAATACTATGTTACTATGTAACTGTTATACAGACATTATGGGTAGGGTATAAAGGTTGGACTAGATGGATGTATGTCTTTATACAACCTCCAATACTATGTTACTATGTAACTGTTATACAGACATTATGGGTAGGGTAAAGGTTGGACTAGATGGATGTATGTCTTTATACAACCTCCAATACTTATTACTATGTAACTGTTATACAGACTTATGGGTAGGGTATAAAGGTTGGACTAGACGGACGTATGTCTTTATACAACCCCAATACTATGTTACTATGTAACTGTTATACACATTATGGGTGGGTATAAAGGTTGACTAGATGGATGTATGTCTTTACTACACCTCCAATACTATGACTATGTAACTGTTAGACAGACATTATGGGTAGGGTATAAAGGTTGGACTAGATGAGTATGTCTTTATACAACCTCCAATACTATGTTACTATGTAACTGCTATACAGACATTATGGGTAGGGTATAACGGTTGGTCCAGATAGACGTATGTCTTTATACAACCTCCAATACTAGTTTACTATGTAACTGTTATACAGACATTATGGGGGGGTATAAAGGTTGGACTAGATGGATGTATGTCTTTATACAACCTCCAATACTATGTTACTATATAACTGTTTACGGACATTATGGGTAGGGTATAAAGGTTGGACTAGATAGACGTATGTCTTTATACAACCTCCCAATACATGTTACTATGTAACTGTTATACAGACATTATGGGTAGGGTATAAAGGTTGGATTAGATGGACGTATGTCTTTATAACAACCTCCAATACTATGTTACTATGTAACTGTTATACAGACATTATGGGTAGGGTATAAAGGTTGGACTAGATGGACGTATGTCTTTATACACCTCCATACCATGTTACTATGTAACTGTTATCCGACATTATGGGTAGGGTATAAAGGTTGGATTAGATGGACGTATGTCTTTATACAACCTCCAACTATGTTACTATGTAACTGTTACACAGACATTATGGGTAGGTATAAAGGTTGGACTAGAGGGACGTATGTCTTATACAACCTCCAATACTATGTTACTATGTAACTGTTATACGGACATTATGGGTAGGGTATAAGGTTGGACTAGATGGACGTATGTCTTATACAACCTCCAATACTATGTTACTATGTAACTGTTAGACGACATTATGGGTGGGTATAAGGTTGGACTAGATGGACGTATGTCTTTTATACAACCTCCAATACTATGTTACTATGTAACTGTTATACAGACATTTGGGTAGGTATAAGGTTGGACTAGATGGACGTATGTCTTTATACAACCTCCAATACTATGTTACTATGTAACTGTTATACAGACATTATGGTGTAGGGTATAAAGGTTGACTAGATGGACGTATGTCTTTATACAACCTCCAATACTATGTACTATGTAACTGTTATACAGACATTATGGGTAGGGTATAAAGGTTGGACTAGATGGACGTATGTCTTTATATAACCTCCAATACTATGTTACTAGTAACTGTTATACAGACATTATGGGTAGGGTATAAAGGTTGGACTAGATGGACGTATGTCTTATATAACCTCCAATACATGTTACTATGTACTGTTATACAGACATTATGGGTAGGTATAAAGGTTGGACCTAGATGGACGTATGTCTTTATATAACCTCCAATACTATGTTACTATGTAACTGTTATACAGACATTATGGGTAGGGTATAAAGGTTGGACTAGACGGACGTATGTCTTTATACAACCTCCAATGCTATGTTACTATGTAACTGTTATACAGACATTATGGGTAGGTATAAAGGTTGGACTAGATGGACTTGTTCTTTATACAACCTCCAATACTATGTTACTATGTAACGTTATACAGACATTATGGGTAGGGTATAAAGGTTGGACTAGATGGACGATGTCTTATACAACCTCCAATACTATGTACTATGTAACTGTTATACAGACATTATGGGTAGGGTATAAAGGTGGACTAGATGGACGTAGTCTTTATCAACCTCCAATACATGTTACTATGTAACTGTTATACAGACATTATGGGTAGGGTATAAAGGTTGGACTAGATGGACGTGTGTCTTTATACAACCTCCAATACTATGTTACTATGTAACTGTTATACAGACATTGGGTAGGGTATAAAGGTTGGACTAGATGGCGTATGTCTTTATACAACCTCCAATACCATGTTACTATGTAACTGTTATCAGACATTATAGGTAGGGTATAAAGGTTAGACTAGATACGTATGTCTTATACAACCTCCAATACATGTTACTATGTAACTGTTATACAGACATTATGGGTAGGGTATAAAGGTTGGACTAGATGACGTATGTCTTTATACAACCTCCAATACTATGTTACTATGTAACTGTTTACAGACATTATGGGTAGGGTATAAGGTTGGACTAGATGGATTTTGGTCTTTATACAACCTCCAATACTATGTTACTATGTAACTGTTATACAGACATTATGGGTAGGGTATAAAGGTTGGACTAGATGGACGTATGTCTTTATACAACCTCCAATACTATGTTACTATGTAACTGTTATACAGACATTTTGGGTAGGGTATAAAGGTTGGACTAGATGGACGTATGTCTTTATACACCTCCAATACTATGTTACTATGTAACTGTTATACAGACATTATGGGTAGGGTTAAAGGTTGACTAGATGTATGTATTCTTTATACACTCCAATACTATGTTACTATGTAACTGTTATACAGACATTATGGGTAGGGTATAAAGGTTTGACTAGATGGACGTATGTCTTTATACAACCTCCATACTATGTTACTATGTAACTGTATACGACATTATGGGTAGGGTATAAAGGTTGGACTAGATGGACGTATGTCTTTATACAACCTCCAATACTATGTTACTATGTAACTGTTATACAGACATTATGGTAGAGTATAATGGTTGGACAATTGAGGTAATTTTCCTTACAATGAACACGTTGATGACTTTACTTCCTTTAATGGGATGTATTTATAGTTAATTAGATACAAAGCTTAATTAATAGTAAACCCATCATGTTCAAGGTGGGTCTATTGGACGGGTTAATCCTTCTTAATATTCTTACATTTCTCCTCAGATACAGGTACGGGAATCTGAGATGGATATAATGATCTTGTTATTATCTATTGACCTGGTGCTAATTTCAGTTGTTGCTTGATCCTTACTATACTTTTAGTGGGTGTTTTGTACACTGAAGACCTTATGGATAAACTAAGCTAATGTGGATCAGGCTCCAGACTTTATTAATGATGAATATTTCAAGATTGTTCCTAAAACCTCAATGAACCAATTAAAGTCAATTTTCCACCTCATGGATGTCAAATTCCCCTTCTTACTAATTAAACCACAATCCACCCAATCCACATCTAAACCCCACTCCCCACCCACTGTCCCATGTTACATCTCGACAACGTGTCACCAGATAATATCCTCCATATAGCTGGTACCATAGAGAAAGACCCAGTACAGTGCAGGGGGAATGGACAAATGATTAAAGTCTGAATGATTGGTTTGTAGGGTTTGTAACCATGAACCTTCCTATCACATCAAATTGTATATAATTCAGTGATAACCAGGAAAATTACCCAAGTTGGGCTGCAGGGGAGAATTTGTTACCCATGAAATTTCCATAGTCATATAGAGCAAACACAGACAAATCCTGTAAACATAAGGTAAGTTAAACAGCACCAGGTGCAAACGGTTTTCCACTGTTCCATCCAGACCCTCCACCATGACCGGTTGGGATTCACACACACACACACACGTTGGCGACATTACAAGGTTTCGCAAAACGCAGTGACGTGAATCCCGTTTGTTTTCTGTCATATAATTGTGTGAAAATGATCCTGAAATTCTAAACATCTGTTCAGGGGATCGATCCAGAGACATGGCACTGCCAGGGCACAACTATTAAAGGAGAAGTAAAGGCTTGTTCCCTAGATACGTCTAGCACGTGATATAACTGCATCCCTTACCTTGTATTTAAAAAATGCCGTTGACTAAGTTTCTGTTTTCGTAAAAGTACTGGATCCCCGTATGCAAAACACCCACGCATTAGTAAATTACTGCAATGTAACATATAGGCAATCGCACACATACCATCACAATAACGCTCATTAAATGGGCTATATTGCAAAATAGCAATAAATACACCACTAGGGGTAAGTTTAACAATCCAGTCTCATCCCTGTTAGAGCAGCAATATAAACTAGAAAGGGAAAGTTTAAGTATAAACTTTGAATTTGGCTTGAAATGTCGCATTTTGGAAGGGAATTTGTGTGTTTGTGCCGCGGATTTTAAAACTCAATAATGTCAATGAAAAGGACATTGCTGTTTTTTACTTACCCTTTAAATATGTCACATGCATTAAAGGTAGGTCAGTCGGTGTGTGTGTATTCATATCAGGTTGGGGGATAAAATACTAACTTTTTTGATGAGTGGTCCAAATGTTTTTTTTTTATTTTTTTTACTATAGTTACCCTTTAAATATGGCTGCCATGGAAATGGAAGGGTGGGTCATTAGGTGTGTGTACCTGGATCAGGTTGGAAGTTAAAAAAAATAAACTTTTGATTATTGATCATACTTTTTTTTACTTGAGTTACCCTTTACGTATGGCTGCCATAGTAATGGATAAGTAGATCAGTAAGTGTGTGCACCTCTGTCTGGTTGGGGGTAAAAAAAAAAAAACAACCTTTTGATTATTGATCAAAATTAGTTTCTTTGACTTTAGTTACCCTTTACGTATGGCTGCCATAGTAATGGATAAGTAGATCAGTAGGTGTGTGTACCTGGGTCTGGTTGGGGTTTAAAAAAAAAACAACCTTTTGATTATTGATCAAAATTAGTTTCTTTGACTTTAGTTACCCTTTACGTATAGCTGCCATAGAAATGGATAAGTAGATCAGTAGGTGTGTGTACCTGGGTCTGGTTGGGGGTAAAAAAAAAAAACAACCTTTTGATTATTGATCAAAATTAGTTTTTTTGACTTTAGTTATCCTTTAAGTATGGCTGCCACAGTAATGGATAAGTAGATTAGTAGGTATGTGTACCTGGGTCTGGTTGAGGGGGTATGTCTTTTTTGTGTTTACAACCATAAAACTATCTTTGAAAAAAAAAATCTAAATTCTTTTTTCTTTTTTTTACTTTATTTACCCTTTAAGTATGGTAAAGGGTAGGTCAGTAGGTGTGTGTACCCGTGTGAAGTGGGGGGAGTGTATATGTTTTGCAAAAACGTATACATTTATAACATATAAACATTGCACTTGATAAAGGACTCCACCCGAAATGTGTTGTGTGTAAAATTAAATTATCACTTTAAGCAATATCCTGTGTGAATTGCGTTTAAGCCCTGTTGGCGAACCTCAAACAATACAATTTTTGCATAACTCAATGTTGTGGGGCAGATCATATGAGGTTACATCAAAGGCTTGGACCTAGACTTACCTGTTTGGTACATGTTTTGCATGTATGACCATATAACTAAATTTTATTGATGATTGATTAAAAATAGTTTTTTGACTATAGTTACCCTTTAAGTATGGCTTCCATGGGAATGGAAAGGTACCGTACTGTCTAAGGGAAACAATATGGCAGCTCCTACCGATATATATAAATATACAGAGAAGGGATGTTCTGTACATACAATAAGCTATACCCTCATACAGTACTGTCTAAGGGAAACACTATGGCAGCTCCCACCCATATGTGAGCAGCAGCAAGGAAAGTGAGCTCCTGGAAGTTTGTGTTTTTCTTCAGTCCTGGGCCCTTGTTGGGTCCAGGGAAGGTGCCGTTATTCTGCTTACCTATTATCCAGTATAGCAGGATATTTCCTTGTATCCTCTCCCCCCTGAGGCCTGTTAATGGGTAAAAAGAAGCCCAGTACTGACATGGAAGCCATGGAGGGGGAAGAAGCCATGAGCTCCCTAAGGAGGTCGGAGAGACACACGGTGAGGACAAACACGTCTGTGTCTAAGGCTAAAGAGAAGGAAGAGAAAAGGAAGTAAAACACAGAAAGGCCCCCAGCTGGGGAACATGGACGCCATAATGAAAGAGGCAGATTCCAGGGCTGTGCTGACTCCCCAGCTGGGGAACATGGACTCCATAATGGAAGAGGCAGATTCCAGGGCTGGTGCTGACTCCCCGCTGGGGAACATGGACTCCATAATGGAAGAGAGATATTCCAGGGTTGTGCTGACTCCCCAGCTGGGGAACATGGACGCCATAATGAAAGAGGCAGATTCCAGGGCTGTGCTGACTCCCCAGCTGGGGAACATGGACTCCATAATGAAAGAGGCAGATTCCAGGGCTGTGCTGACTCCCCAGCTGGGGAACATGGACGTCATAATGAAAGAGGCAGATTCCAGGGTTGTGCTGACTCCCCAGCTGGGGAACATGGACGCCATAATGAAAGAGGCAGATTCCAGGGCTGTGCTGGACTCCCCAGTGAGGGAAAATTGACGCCATAATGAAAGAGGCAGATTCCAGGGCTGTGCTGACTCCCCTGACGTCATAATGAAAGAGGCAGATCCAGGGTTGTGCTGACTCCCCAGCTGGGAACATGGACGCCATAATGAAAGAGGCAATTCAGGGCTTTGCTGACTCCCATGCTGGGTAGAAACCAGACGCTGGTAGACCGCTGGGGGTTGTAGTAACGATGCACAGGAGGTGGAAGTGTTGAGTGAACTGACGGCCTGTGACTCCCTAGCAAAGGAAATGGCTGAACAGGCTCTGGAGGAGGCTGAACAGGTGGACCAGGCCCTGCTGGGGCAGGTAGGAGAGAACTCCATGGGGGAGGAGCCTGAGTGCACTGGGACTGAATGGAAGGAGGAGGGGGAGAGAGAGGAAAAGAAACAATGTGATCAGCAGGGAGAACAGGAGGAAATCCAAAAAGCCTTAAAGGCGATGGCCGTGCTGAGCAGGAGGAAGGAAGAGACAGAGCCGCACATTGAATGGGAAGAGCGCGGATAAGAGAAATAACAGCATCAGGAAACTTCATTACCTAACCAGGGAGTTGGAGGAGGTGGAGCGGGAAATTAAAGGGGCGGTGGAGGTTATTGGACCCTGGGAAGAGACTTGTAGAAATAAAGAACTTTCTGAACAAATGGAGTCTGGTAAACATGGAAAAGAGACTAGAAACCGAGACGGGGACATCCCAGAAGGAAAGACCCACGGAGAGGAGGACTTAACCCAGACGGACCCTAATAACGTATCTAATGTGTGTGCGGATGAGGGTGGTGGTGAGAAAGGTTTAGGGGTGCAGGGGGGACCCCAAGAGAGACACAATGTTTGGGGAGCCAGGAGGTTGTTTGGAAGGGAGGGCGAGACCATTGCTGGGAGTGAGGTGTTTAAGAGAAGGAATGTGGTGAAGATCCGGTGGGTTGGGGATAAAGACAAGACCCCAAACAGAAGCTTTATTGCCAGGCGTTTATTAATGGAGTCAATGGGGTTCACTGTAAATGACGTATTCGCTCTGATCAGCCAATCAGAGACGGAGTTTGATGTGAGTTTTAAACTGTCCCAGGGATTGGAGGCGTTTTGGTGTAAATATGGGGAATTGGAAAGATCCTCAATGTGGGAAGGTTTCCAGGTGATTTCAATCACAAAGCCAGAAACGAAAAATGAATCCATCCCACCGGAGGATATCCTGGTCTGGCTAAGGAGGCAGTGCTCGGTCCTGTCCCCACTCACCAAAGTGTATGATGAGGATGGGTTCTGGGCGGGGGGATGGAGAGTCCAGGTGAGACTGTCAGTCACCCATAATGTACCCAGGCACCTACCTATGTCTTTCTTTATTGGAAGGGAAAGGGGAGTGTGTTATTACCCTGGGCAACCACGCCTGTGTTTTAAATGTGGCTCTAACCGTCACCTAGTGAGTATGTGCACCGTCCAGCGTTGTATAATGTGTGGGGGATTGGGTCACACCAGTAAGGAATGTGACCAGATCAGGTGCAATCTGTGCCTACAGCTTGGCCACTCCCACAATAGGTGCCCCGAGGCCTGGCATAATATCATCAAATCCTGCCCAACCCTGGAAAAGGAACTGACCCCAACCCAAGATCCTTCACAGCCAGAGACCCCCGGGGGAGATGGGGCGAGAGGAGCAGATGAGGTTCAGACATCAGTGGTCAATACTGGGGGAGACAATGAGGGGGAGTGGGAAGTGGTTAAAAGGAGAACCAAGGCTGTAAAGCAGAAACCGACAGTGTTGTCCACCGCCAATAGGTACGAGATCCCAGGTGGGAAAAGCTGGGCAGATTCCTCAGAGGAGGCAGAAAAATTGAAGAGGATGGAGGCTGAGGAGAGGAAGGAGACAGATAAAGATGGTGGAGAGGGAGTTGAGTTGGGATCAGACAGCAGTGACAGAGTTAATATGGATATAGAGTTAAAGGGGAAAGGAAACATTAGGAAAAGAGAGAGGGAAATAGGAAAAGAGAAGGAAGGAAAAAAGAGAGAGAAAGAGAAAGACCTAGAGGAGGACTGGGAATCCCTAGATGAGGATGAGTTGAAGGAACTTGATAGTCGCCCCTCAAAGCAGAAAGGTAAAGGGGTCCAAGTTAAGAGATACGGTGATGGAGAGGGAGACAGGGAGGGAAGTCAGAAAAAAACAAAATGATGCTTCTGCACCATTAACGTCTTTAGTATTAAATTGAATTGTATTCTGTATTGCAAATTGTGTTGATAATATTTTGAATGTAATTTTGTAAAGTGTTTTATGAATAAAAATTCCCACCCATATGTATAAATATACAGAGAAGGAAAGTTCTGTACATACAATAAGCTATACCCTTATACTATACTGTCTAAGGGAAACAATATGGCAGCTCCCACCCATATGTATAAATATAAATATACAGAGAAGGAATGTTCTGTACACACAATAAGTTATACCCTCATACTGTACTGTCTAAGGGAAACAATATGGCAGCTCCCACCCATATGTATAAATATACAGAGAAGGAATGTTCTGTACACACAATAAGCTATACCCTCATACTGTACTGTCTAAGGGAAACACTATGGCAGCTCCCATCCATATGTATAAATATAAATATACAGAGAAGGAATGTTCTGCACATACAATAAGCTATATCCTCATACTGTACTGTCTAAGGGAAACAATATGGCAGCTCCCACCCATAAGTATGAATATACAGAGAAGGAATGTTCTGTACACACAATAAGCTATACCCTCATACTGTACTGTCTAAGGGAAACAATATGGCAGCTCCCACCCATAAGTATAAATATACAGAGAAGGAATGTTCTGTACACACAATAAGCTATACCCTCATACTGTACTGTCTAAGGGAAACAATATGGCAGCTCCCACCCATAAGTATAAATATACAGAGAAGGAATGTTCTGTACATACAATAAGCTATACCCTCATACTGAACTGTGTAAGGGAAACAATATGGCAGCTCCCACCCATATGTATAAATATACAGAGAAGGAATGTTCTGTACATACAATAAGCTATACCATCATACTGTACTGTCTAAGGAAAACAATATGGCAGCTCCCACCCATATGTATAAATATACAGAGAAGGAATGTTCTGTACATACAATAAACTATACCCTCATTGTGTATAATCTAGGGTTTACAGGATGGCAGCTCCCATCCATATGAATACAGCTTTATATAACTATCACATTGTTTTTTAAGTGACTGTAAGTTTGAAATATTAACGTTGAATAAATTCCCATCGGATGTAAGTGCCGTTGGGTTGAGAGTTTTCTGGACCCGTTTGGACAATGTAGAGCCATTTCCATTAGATAACAGAACTTTATTCATTGTGATGGGTGATGCATTTTCTAGGCTACAGGGAAGGATTGTTTGTGTTGAACACGGTTGAGTCAACAAAAAGCCACTTAGGCTGTTGAGATTTCAGCATCTACTTCACATTTATCAAGTGTGCTGAAAGTAATACGCTGTAGCAATGGGGAGAATCCACTGGCAACACCGTCATTGGCTAGTGACATGGGACCCTCGTATGGGTGGAAAATCATCAGCCGCATTAAGATTTTAGGCCCTAAGGAGATGGGAATCAAGAAGACAATCTAAAGTGAAACATTTGTATATACTGTAGACTAAAGAATGGGAAATGGAATATGGAAGGAAAAGACAATTAAACCAGTTCTAGGGTGTTAGGACCAAGGAAGGATGGGGTTAAATCGCTTTGTCCCTTTAAGTGGAATTGGAAAATTCAGAGATTCCAACAGGGTCTATGAGACGTTTGTGGTTTGCAGATCAAAGTCACAGCGCCCCCTAAGGGTAACTGTCTCAACACAATATTTGACCAATATAAAAATTCCCCTGGGGATAGGGGTATAACAATTAGGAGCCAAGGGGACCCCATCTACTTATTTTTCCTATGTCAGATATAGCCTCTTCCCAGAAAACCACTGTGGAGGAATCACAGATAGCGTCGGATGGGCGGGTAACGCAAAAATCATCTGCGCATCTGACGCTTGCAATTTAATATCACATTTGCACTAGTTTTAGCGCAAGCAAATAGCTGGCGTTAAAATCCCGCAAACACGATATTAAATTGCGGAAGAAGCATTTCCCCAGAGCGATAGCGGCTCTGGGTAAATGATCCCCCTAGTGTTTGAATTTAAAATACTTTTGTATCCCGAAATGAGGTGTTAACACAATAATTCCCAGACTTGGAACATTATTTATGTTGGATTCTTGGGATAAATGATGACGTTGGATTGTCGTTGGTCTGTTTAATGGACACATTTAGTATTGACCCAATTAGTTGAGTATTTTGTATTGCTCCTGGAAGGCTGTCAGCAATTCACACTGGTCAGTAAATAAAGTTTGTACATATGTGGAATCTTTATATTTTTTATAGGAACATGATGGAACAAAAAAAACAATAAATTCAGATAATAGACTATTTTGTATTGTTTCATAAGTAAGCCAGGGCTTTTGAACCTGTGACTTCATGGGCTGTGTGTTACTGAAAACATGACATTTATGTGGTGCCCCACCAGAGATACAACAATGAATACAGGTACATTTAGAAACTTTCAGGTTTATTCAAATAAAAGTTCTTATTGCTTAAAATGGTGCTAATTTTGCCCTAACCAATCAGATGTTAGCTTTCAAATGTTAAATAAGATCTGATTGGTTGGGGTAAAATTAGCACCATTTTAAGCAATAAGAACTTTTATTGAATCTCCCTGTTTATCTTTACTAGAAATAGAAGCTGGAAACAAAGAGATTGTGAATAAGGGGGGCATGGCTCTTTGAAGCCAACATGGGCTTGGAGGTCAGGCATTGGGCATGTGTACGAGGCTTAACGTGTACTAAATGCAACTTACTGGGTAGATACAACCGCGTATAGGGGTTCTGTGGAGAAAAGCTTTCACATTAGGATATTAAAAAACTAAGTTAAGTTTTCCTTTAACTAAAGACAAGTGTCAATAAATCCATTACCTATTAAACTGGCTACTAACAGAAATGTAATGTCACATCTATGGCCCACGGTAAATTCTGATCTGGTCTGGAACTGCGCCAGAAACCCTCGTAGCCGCCCTGCTGGACCTGAGTTCATGGGACTTTACCACGGAGAATCTGATTAAGTTAAATGGACATTTACTAGTTAAAGTTATGGTAAAGTTATGAAACACTCCAATGTATGTGGTGGTGGAGGGGTATGTGTACAGGTTACAGAGGTGTATAGGTAATACTGTATATGGTGGTGGAGGGGTACGTGTACATGTTACAGAGGTGTATAGGTAATACTGTATATGGTGGTGGAGGGGTATGTGTACATGTTACAGAGGTGTACAGGTAATACTGTATATGGTGGTGGAGGGGTATGTGTACAGGTTACAGAGGTGTATAGGTAATACTGTATATGGTGGTGGAGGGGTACGTGTACAGGTTACAGAGGTGTATAGGTAATACTGTATATGGTGGTGGAGGGGTATGTGTACAGGTTACAGAGGTGTATAGGTAATACTGTATATGGTGGTGCAGGGGTATGTGTACAGGTTACAGAGGTGTATAGGTAATACTGTATATGGTGGAGGAGGGGTATGTGTACAGGTGTACAGAGGTGTATAGGTAATACTGTATATGGTGGTGGAGGGGTATGTGTACAGGTTACAGAGCTTGTGAAGGTTCTCATTCATCCAGGTCATGGTATATCTGTTGTATTCAATTAGATCAACTGGACTTGAAATGTAGTTCTTGAAGACGTTTCGCTAGTCATCCGACTGGCTTTCTCAATTCAGAATGACTTGTACAAGAATCTGTGGCAATTATGTACCCTGGAAAATCCCAATTAGCATATCACAGCCAGGTGTTAAGGGTGTGATTGGATAGTGGCTAAGAGGTGTTATAGGAACGCCCAGAGTAAGGTGTTAAAACAGCATTGTACATGGCAGACAGTTGGTGTCGAACCCCCCCACCTCTATTTAGGCTTGGTTTCTTTATTTTCACATAAATGGCCTCCTTAACACCTCTCTTGAACCAGTCACGTTCCTTCGCCAGTATGTTAACATTACAATCTTCAAAGGTATGTCCTTTATCCTTAAGATGCAGATACACGGCTGAGTCCTGACCCGAGGAATTGGCTCTTCTGTGCTGGGCCATACGTTGATGCAGTTGCTGTTTGGTCTCCCCCACATACAAATCAGAGCATTCTTCACTGCACTGCACCGCATATATGATGTCGCTTTTCTTGTGTTTAGGTATTGGGTCTTTCGGATGTACCAATTGCTGCCTCAGTGTGTTGTTCGGTTTAAAGCAGACAGGGATACGATGTTTTTTGAAAATTCTTCTTAATTTCTCGGAGACCCCTGCTACATATGGGATGACCATGTTCTTCCTCCTGTCTTGCTTTTCCCCTTCACTGTTGGTATTCGTGTTCTTTTCTTTCCTTCTACTTCTTTTGACAAAGGCCCAGTCTGGATATCCACAAGTTTTAAGGGCTCCTCTGAGATGTTTCATTTCTTTAGCCTTCGCCTCTGTGCTAGTGGGGATGTTCTCGGCTCTGTGTTGCAGGGTTCTGATGACCCCCAGCTTGTGATCTAAAGGGTGGTGGGAGTCAAACATCAAATACTGATCTGTGTGTGTTGGTTTTCTGTAAACCTCTACTTCCAGTTTACCATTTTCCTTAACTTCTACCAAGCAGTCCAAGAAAGCCAGTTTGTTGTTTTGTACCTCTTCCCTTGTGAATTTGATGTTTTGGTCTACCGCATTAATGTGTTCTGTGAAAGCTTGTACTTCCTTCTGGTGGATTTTAACCCAGGTGTCATCAACATATCTGAACCAGTGGCTGGGTGCTATGCCCTTAAAGGTATTAAGCGCCTGTGTTTCTACCTCCTCCATGTAAAGGTTGGCCACAATAGGTGAAACTGGAGATCCCATAGAGCATCCATGTTTTTGCTTATAGAACTTATCCCTGTATTTGAAATAGGTGGTATTCAGGCACAAGTCCAACAAGGAACACACCTGTTCTGGGTTGAGATCAGTTCTGCTGGTAAGAGTGCTGTCTTGGCCCAGCCGTTTTCTCACCATGTCAACAGCCTCCTTGGTGGGTATACAAGTGAAGAGAGATGTCACATCATAGGACACCATAGTTTCTTCTACACCGAGTACTATATCTTCAATCTTGTTGGTGAAATCCTGAGAGTTCTGGATGTGATGCTTAGAACTTCCCACCAAAGGTCCTAAGATGTTAGCTAGATACTTTGCCACCTTGTATGTTACAGAGTTGATGCTGCTGACTATGGGTCTTAGTGGGGCCCCTTCCTTATGTATCTTTGGGATGTGCCTCTACCCTGGTGAGGCACATCCATGCATATATGGACTCCCAAAGATACATAAGGAAGGGGGAGGGGCCCCACTACAGACCCATAGTCAGGCAGCATCACTCGGTAAACATACAATTTATAGAGAAGGTGGCAAAGTACTTAGCAAACATTTAGGCCTTGTGGGAAGTTTCTAAGCAAATCTACATCCAGAACTCTCAGGATTTTCACCAAAAGAGTGAGAGTATAGTACTCGTGTTGTAAGAAGAGAAGAAGCAACTATGGTGTGTACCTGATGATGCCATCGTCTCTTCACTTGTATCCCACCAGAGGAGGCTGTTGACATGGTGAGGAAGAAAACGGCTGGGCAAGGACCAGCACTTACCAGCAGAACTGTGATTCTCAACACCAAGAAACGGTGGTTTTTTTGGACTTGTGCAGCGAAATCCACCATTTCAAATCCAGGGATAAGATTCTATAAGCAAAACATGGAGCTCATGGGTCTCCAGTTTCACATTGTGGCCAACCTTTACATGGAGGATGAGTAGAAGAAGAAACACAGGCGCTAATACCTTAAGGGCATAGCACCCCCAGCCACTGGTTCAGATCTGTTCAGATGTGATGACACCTGGGCGTTAAAATCCACAGAAGGAAGTAGGACAACAAGCTTTCAGCACAGAACAATGCAACTGCGAGTAGACCAAAACATTCAAATTCACAAGGAGAAGAGGTACCAAAACCAACACTGGTCGTGTCCTTGGGACCGCTTGGTAGAAGTTAAGGAAAAATGGTAGTAAACTGGAACAAGTAGAGGTTTACGAAAGAAAAATCAAACTACACACAGATCAGTGATTTGATGTTTTGACTCCCACCGACCCTTTAGATCACAAGACTGGGGTCGGTCATCAGAAACCCTGCGCAAACACAGAAGCAGAGAAACATCCCCACTAGCAAGAGGCGAAGGCACTTAAAGAAATGAAAAAGTATGCTCAGAGGAGCCTTAAAACTTGTGGATATCCAGATGGGCCTTGTCACAGAAAGAAAGTAGAAGGAAAGAAAACAGAACACGAATACCAAAAGTGCAAGGGCAAAAGCACAGACAGGAGGAAGAACATCGCATCCTTGTATAGCAGGGGTTCCAGATAAAGAAATTAAACGAGAATTTTAACAAAAGCAAAAAACATACGTTCCCTGGTGCTGCTTGTAAACCGAAAACAACCACGAGGGCAGCAGATTGGTTACATACCGAAAAGGACCACCATACCTACAACACAGATAAAAGCGACATCATATATGAGGCCAGTGCCGTGAAGATGAATGCTTGATTTGTATGTGGGGGGAGGGAGACCAAACAGAAACTGCCATCAACGTATGCCCAGACCACAGGAAGAGCCAATTCCTCGGGTCAAGAGACTCAGCGGTGTATTGACCTCTAAGGGATAAAGGACATACCTTTGAAGATTGTATGGTTAACGATATTGCGACAAGGAAGGAACGTTGACTGGTTCAAGAGAGGCTGTATTTAGGAAGGCCTTTCATTATGTGAAAATTAAAGGAAACCAAGCCTTAAATGAGGGGGGGGGGTTCGACCACAACTGTCTGCCATGTACAATGCTGTTTTTAAACCATTACTCTGGGCGTCCTCTAACCACTCTTAGCCACTCATCTAATCACACCCTTAACACCTGGCGCTGTGGATTGATATGCTAATTGGGATTTCCAGGGTACATAATTTGCCACAGACTTCTGTAACAAGTCATCTGATTGAGGAGGAAAGCCAGTCGGACGGAAATTGAACTAGCGAAACGTCTTCAAGAAAACTACATTTCACGTCCAGTTGATCTAATATAATACAACAGATATACAGTACAGAGGTTATAGGTAAATACTGTATATGGCGGTTGATCAGGGGGACGTTGTACAGGTCTTAAGAGGGTGTATAGGTAATACTGTAGATGGGTGGTGGAGGAGGGGTACGGTACCGGTTGTATAGGAATACTGTTATATGGTGGTGGAGGGGTACGTTGTACAGGTAGTACAGAGGGTTATAGGTAATTACTGTATATGGTGGGGAGGTTGGGGTACGTGTACAGGTGTACAGAGGGTATAGGTAATACTGTATATGGTGGCGGCAGGGGATGTGTACAGGTACAGAGGGTGTATAGGGTAAACTTGTAATATGGTGGTGGAGGGGTACTGGTATTGGTACAGGGTACAGAGGGTGTATAGGTAATACTGTATAGGCGGATGGGAGGGGTATGTGTACGGTTACAGAGGTGATAGAGGTAATACTGTATATGGTGGTGGAGGGGTCGGGGGTACTGTAGGTTAGAGGGTAAGGTTAATACGGTATATGGGCGGAAAGGGAGGGGGTTGGAAGGGTGGGTATGGTGTACAGGTTTACAGAGGTGGTGTATAGGTAAGACTTGTATATGGCAGTGGATAGGGTGTATGTGTAGAAAGGTCAGAGTGGATTAAGGTTAAACGGAATTGGTTGTGGGAGGGAGGGGTACGATTGTACAGGTTCAGGGTTTGTTAGTTAATACTGATATGGTTGGTGAGGAGGGGTACGGTTGTACAAGTGTAAGAGGTGTTAGGTAAACACTGTATATGGCGGTGGGAGGTGGGTCGGTACAGGTACAGAGGTGTATAGGTTAAATTATGTGACTGGTGGTGGAGGGGATGGGTTGTACAGTTACGGGTTGTAAGGGAACACTGTTTATGGTCGGTGGAGGGGGATGGTTACAGGTTACAGAGGTGTTAGGTAACACTTGATATCCGGTGGCGGTGGATGGGGTATGTGTACAGGTGTGTACAGGGTGTCTAGGTAATATGGTATATGGTCGGTGGAGTGTGGGTATGGTGACAGGTTACGAGGGTGTATAGGTAATACTGTAGATGGTGGAGGGAGGGGGTATGTGTACAGGTTACAGAGGTGTATAGGAATACTGTATATGTGGGGTGGTGGAGGGGTACGTGTACATGTTACAGAGTGTATAGGTAATACTGTATATGGTGGTGGAGGGGTTGGAGTAGTGTTACAGGGTACAGAGGTGTATAGGTAAAACTGTAGATGGTGGAGGAGGGGTATGTGTACAGGTTTACAGAGGTGTATAGGTAAACTGTATTATGGTGGTGGAGGGGTACGTGTACATGTTACAGAGGTGTATAGTACTGTGAACACAGTGCAGTGGGAGGTATGGTGTGGAGTGGTATGTGTACAGGTTACAGAGGTGTATAGGTAATAACTGTAGATGGTAGGAGGAGGGGGATGTGTACAGGTTACAGAGGTGGTATAGGTAACACTGTATATGGTGGTGAGGGGTACGTGTACATGTTACAGAGGTGTATAGGTAACACTTGTATATGGTGGTGGAGGGGGTACGTGTTCAGGGGACAGAGTGTGTATAGTAACACTGTATATGGTGGTGGAGGCCGGTAGGTACATGTTACAGAGGTGTATTGGTATTAATACAGTATATGGTGGTGGAGGGGTATGTGTTACAGTGTTACAGGTGTATAGGTAAGTATGTATATGTAGTGGAGGGGTATGTGTACAGGTGTACAGAGGTGTATAGGTAACACTGTATATGGTGGTGGAGGGGTAGTGTACAGTGTAAGAGGTGTATAGGAATACTGTATATGGTGGAGGAGGGGTATGTGTACAGGTTACAGAGGTGATAGGTAACACTGGATATGGCGGGGTGGAGGGGTATGGTACAGGGTGTACAGAGGTGTATAGGTAAATACTGTATATGGTGTGGTGGAGGGGTATGTGTACAGGTTACAGAGGTGTATAGGTAATAATGTATATGGTGGTGGAGGGGTATGTGTACAGGTTACAGCGGTTGTATAGGTAATTACTGTGTATGGGGTGGAGGGGTATGTGTGTACAGGTGTACAGAGGGTATAGGTAATACTGTATATGGTGGTGGAGGGGTATGTGTACAGGTTACAGAGGTGTATAGGTAATACTGGATATGGTGGTGGAGGGGTACGTGTACAGGTTACAGAGGTGTATAGGTAATACTGTGTATGGTGGTGGAGGGGTATGTGTACAGGTGTACAGAGGTGTATAGGTAATACTGATATATGGTGGTGGAGGGGAATGTGTACAGGTGTACAGAGGTGTATAGGTAATACTGTATATGGTGGTGGAGGGGTACGTTGTACAGGTGTACGAGGTGTAGGTAATACTGTATATGGTGGTGGAGGGGTACGTGTACAGGTGTACAGAGGTGTAGGTAATACTGTATATGGTGGTGGAGGGGTACGTGTACAGGTGTACAGAGGTGTATAGGTAATACTGTATATGGTGGTGGAGGGGGGGGGGGTACGTGTACAGGTGTACAGAGGTGTATGTAATACTGTATATGGTGGTGGAGGGGTAGGTGTTACAGAGGTGTATAGGTAATACTGTATATGGTGGTGGAGGGGTATGTGTACAGGTTACAGAGGTGTATTGGTAATACTGTATATGGTGGTGGAGGGGTATGTGTACAGGTTACAGAGGTGTATAGGTAATGTATTGTATATGGTGGTGGAGGGGTATGTGTACAGGGTTACAGAGGTGTATAGGTAATACTGTATATGGTGGTGGAGGGGTATGTGTACAGGTTACAGAGGTGTATAGGTAATACTGTATATGGTGGTGGAGGGGTACGTGTACAGGTTACAGAGGTGTATAGGTAATACTGTATATGGTGGTGGAGGGGGTATGTGTGACAGGTTACAGAGGTTGTATAGGTAATATGTATATGGTGGTGGAGGGGTACGTGTACAGGTGTTACAGAGGTGTATAGGAATACTGTTATATGGGTGGTGGAGGGGGTACGTGTACAGGTGTACAGGGTGTATAGGTAATACTGTATAGTGGTGGAGGGGGACGTGTACAGGTGTTACAGAGGTGTTGTATAGGTAACCATGTATATGGTGGTGGAGGGGTACGTGTACAGGTTACAGAGGTGTATAGGTAATACTGTATATGGTGGTGGAGGGGTATGTGTACAGGTGTACAGAGGGTTAGGTATATTTTGTAGATGGTGGGAGGGAGGGGTATGTGTACAGGTGTACAGACGTGTTGTATAGGTAATATGTATATGGTGGGGAGGGGTACGTGTACAGGTGTACAGAGGTGTTTATAGGTTATACTGTAGATGGTGGTGGAGGGGTACGTTACAGGTGTACAGAGGTGTATAGGTAATACTGTATATGGTAGTGGAGGGGTAGTGTAACAGGTACAGAGGTGTATAGGTAATATGTATATGGTGGTGGGGGTACGTGTACAGGTTGTACAGAGGTGTATAGGTAATACTGTATATGGTGGTGGAGGGGTACGTGTACAGGTGTACAGAGGTTGTATAGGTAAACGTATATGGTGGTGGAGGGGTATTGTGTACAGGTTACAGAGGTGTATAGGTAATACTGTATATGGTGGTGGAGGGGTACGTGTACCAGTGTGTACAGAGGTGTATAGGGTAATACTGCTATGGTGGTGGAGGGGTACGTGTACAGGTGTACAGAGGTGTATAGGTAATACTGTATATGGTGGTGGAGGGGTACGTGTACAGGTGTACAGAGGTGTATAGGGTAACACTGTATATGGCGGTGTGGAGGGTACGTGTACAGGTTACAGAGGTGTATAGGTAATACTGTATATGGTGGTGGAGGGGTATGTGTACAGGTGTACAGAGGTGTATAGGTAATACTGTAGATGGTGGAGGAGGGGTATGTGTACAGGTGTACGAGGTGTATAGGTAATACTGTATATGGTGGTGTGGGGGTACGTGTACAGGTGTACAGAGGTGTATAGGTAACACTGTATATGGCGGTGGAGGGGTATGGTGTACAGGTTACAGAGGTCTATAGGTAACACTGTATATGGCGGTGGAGGGGTAGTGTACAGGTGTACAGAGGTGTATAGGTAATACTGATATGGTGGTGGAGGGGTACGTGTACAGGTGTACAGAGGTGTATAGGTAATACTGTATATGGTGGTGGAGGGGTACGTGTACAGGTTACAGAGGTGTATAGGTAACACTGTATATGGTGGTGGAGGGGATTGTGTACAGGTGTACAGAGGTGTATAGGTAATATGTAATGGTGGTGGAGGGGTACGTGTACAGGGTGTACGAGGTGTATAGTAATACTGTATAGGGGTGGAGGGGTACGTGTACAGGTTTACAGAGGTGTATAGGTAACACTGTATATGGTGGTGGAGGGGTATGTGTACAGGTGTACAGAGGTGTATAGGGTAATACTGTATATGGTGGTGGAGGGGACGTGTACAGGTGTACAGAGGTGTATAGGTAATACTGTATATGGTGGTGGAGGGGTACGTGTACAGGTGTACAGAGGGTGTATAGGTAATAAACTGGTAGATGGTGGAGGAGGGGAGCCTAGTGTTCTGGTGATTATAATAGTTAATATATCAGAGTACAGGTGGGTCTGTATCCCATTAAATTTAGTTGATTACTGAGGATGAGTCTCCATTTTGAATCCGTTTTCAAGGTGGAAAGTTTGTGCATCTGGTGGAACGTTCAGAACTTTGACAAATATCGAAATTTGATTTTTCTAAACCACTAATAGGGATTGAATTGGGAATTTCATTTCTATTCATCCCATGGGCCTGAACTTGTTCCTCTCCTTCTACGTTCCGACATAGGAAGAGTCCCAAGGGAAGCCCGGGGGGGAGGGCGCAGGAGAGAAAAAGGCGGAGGGACAAGGGGGCAGGAAAGGGAAAAGGGGAAGGGAAACAGAGCACAAGGCCAAGACAGGCGCACACACACACACCACACACACACACACAGAACGACCACACCACACACACACACACACAACACACACACACACACACACACACAGCACACACAACACACACACACACACACACACACACACACACTACACACACACACACACACACACACCACACACACACACACACACACACACACACACACACACACACACACACACACACACACACACCACACACCACACACACACACACACACACACCACACACACACAACACACACACACACCAACCACACACACTGGACTAATCGATACACCTAGAAACAGTGGTGGACGGCCAAGAGTATCCAATAAACTGTGTTAGCAATACTAAATAAGATTATTGCTCCAGAAAAGGAGACATTATTTAACAGCGACATTTACCTTCTGTATATTGTTATTATTCCAAGGAGATTGTTAGTAAAAGTAATGGTACAGTAAATATAATAGTAAACATGCAGTAACAGTATTGTATTGGTAACAGTAACATTTCAGTAACAGTACAGTAACTAACAGAAATAGTACAGTAACTGTTACAATGGAATAACAGTAAATCGTGCAGTAACTATAACAGTACGGTACAGTAACAGTACAGTAACTGTTACAATGAAAGCACAGTAAACTGTGCAGTAACTATAACAGTACAGTAAGTAACAGTACAGTAACTGTAACAGAATAGCAATAGTAACAGTACAGTAACTATAACAGTAACAGTAACAGTATAGTAATAGTAACAGTAAAAGCGCAGTAACTATAACAGTACAGTAACAGTACAGTAATGGTAACAGTATAGTAATAGTTACTGTACTGTTACTGTTATAGTTACTGCACTTTTACTGTACTATTACTATACTGTTACCGTTACTGTACTGCTACTTTTATAGTTACTGCACTTTTACTGTTACTATTACTATACTGTTACCGTTAATGTACTGCTACTGTTATAGTTACTATTACGATACTGTTACAGTTACTGCACTGTTACTGTTAGTTATCGCACGTTACTGTTATAGTTACCGCACTGTTACTGTTACTATTACTATACTGTTACAGTTACTGTACTGTTACTGTTAGTTACTGTACTGTTACTGCACTTTTACTGTTTCTAACCGATAACAGTACAGTAACTGTACCCGTATAGTAATAGTAACAGTACAAGTGCAGCAACTATAACAGAACAGTGCTTGGTAACTGTAACAGTTTATGTAATAGAACGTAAAAGTACAAGTCCCAGTACAGTCCGGGTGTATAGGTAATACTGTAGATGGTGGAGGGAGGGGGTATGTGATACAGTTACAGAGGTGTATAGGAATACTGTATATGGTGGTGGGGAGGGGTACGTGTACATGTTACAGAGTGTATAGGTAATACTGTATATGGTGGTGGAGGGGTGTATGTGTACAGGTACAGAGGTGTATAGTAAAACTGTAGATGGTGGAGGAGGGGTATGTGTACAGGTTTACCAGGGTGTATAGGTAATACTGTATTATGGTGGTGGAGGGGTACGTGTAACATGTTACAGAGAGGCTGTATCAGGTAACATGGTATATGGTGGTGGAGTGGTTATGTTACAGGTTACAGAGGTGTATAGGTAATAACTGTAGATGGTGGGAGGGGTAGGGGTATGTGTACAGGTTACAGAGGTGTATAGGTAACACTGTATATGGTGGTGAGGGGTACGTGTACATGTTACAGAGGTGTATAGGTAACACTTGTATATGGTGGTGGAGGGGGTACGTGTACAGGGGTACAGAGGTGTATAGGTAACACTGTATATGGTGGTGGAGGGGTCCGTGGTACATGTTACAAGAGGTGTATGGTTATTAATACAGTATATGGTGGTGGAGGGGTATGTGTACAAGTGTTACAGAGGTGTATAGGTAATCGTATAGGTGGTGGAGGGGTGGAGGGGATGTGTACAGGTGTTACAGGGTGTATAGGTAACACTGTATATGGTGGTGGGAGGGTATGTGTACAGTGTCAGAGGTGTATAGGTAATACTGTATATGGTGGAGGAGGGGTATGTGTACAGGTTACAGAGGAGTAGGTAACACTGATATGGCGGGTGGAGGGGTATGGTACAGGTGTACAGAGGTGTATAGGTATACTGTATATGGTGGTGGAGGGGGGTATGTGTACAGGTTAAAGGTGTATAGGTAATTATGTATATGGTGGTGGAGGGGTATGTGTACAGGTTACAGAGGTTGTATAGGTAATACTGTGTATGGTGGGATGGAGGGGTATGTGGTACAGGTGTACAGAGGGTATAGGTAATACTGTATATGGTGGTGGAGGGGTATGTGTACAGGTTAAAGAGGTGTATAGGTAATACTGGTATAGGTGGTGGAGGGGGTACGTGTACAGGTTACAGAGGTGTATAGGTAATACTGTGTATGGTGGTGGAGGGGGGTAGTGGTACAGGTGTACAGAGGTGTATAGGTAATACTGATATATGGTGGTGGAGGGGATGTGTACAAGGTGTACAGAGGTGTATAGGTAATACTGTATATGGTGGTGGAGGGGGTACGTTGTACAGGTTGTACGAGGTGTAGGTAATACTGTATATGGTGGTGGAGGGGTACGTGTACAGGTGTACAGAGTGTAGGTAATACTGTATATGGTGGTGGAGGTGGTACGTGTAAGGTGTTACAGAGGTGTATAGGTAATACTGTATATGGTGGGGGGGGGGGGGTACGTGTACAGGTGTACAGAGGTGGTTGTAATACTGTATATGGTGGTGGGGGGTGGTGTTACAGAGGTGTGTATAGGTAATACTGTATATGGTGGTGGAGGGGTAGTGACAGGTACAGAGGTGTTGTATTGGAATAGTAATGGTGGTGGAGGGGTATGTGTACAGGTTACAGAGGTGTATAGGTAAGTACTGTAGTATGGTGGTGGAGGGGTATGTGTACAGGTTACAGAGGTTGTATAGGTAATATGTATATGGTGGTGGGAGGGGTATGTGTACAGGTTACAGGGTGTATAGGTAATACTGATATGGTGGTGGCAGGGGTACGTGTACAGGTTACAGAGGTGGTTATAGGTAATACTAATTATATAGGTGGTGGTGGGGGTATGTGACAGGTTACAGAGGTGTATAGGTAATTATGTATATGGTGGTGGAGGGGTACGTGTAAAAGGTGTACAGAGGTGTATAGGTATGTAAATACGTATATGGGTGGTGGAGGGGGTACGTGTACAGGTGTACAGGGGTGTATAGGTAATATGTATAGGGTGGTGGAGGGGTACGTGTACAGGTGTTACAGAGGGTTGTATGGTAACACTGTATATGGCGGGGGAGGGGTACGTGTACAGGTTACAGAGGTGTATAGGTATACTGTATATGGTGGTGGAGGGGGTATGTGTACAGGTGTACAGAGGGTATAGGTAATATGTAGATGGTGGGGAGGGGTATGTGTACAGGTGTGTACAGAGGTGCTATAGGTAATAATGTATATGGTGGGGGAGGGGTAGTGTTACAGGTGTACAGAGGTGTATAGGTAATACTGTATATGGTGGTGGAGGGGTACGTGACAGGTGTACAGAGGTTGTATAGGTAATACTGTATATGGTAGTGGAGGGGTAGTGTACAGGTTACAGAGGTGTATAGGTTAATACTGTTATATGGTGGTGGGAGGGTGGACGTGTACAGGTTGTACAGAGGGTTGTATAGGTTAATACTGTATATGGTGGTGGAGGGGTACGGGGGTACAGGTGTACAGAGGTGTATAGGTAACTAGTATATGGTGGTGGAGGGGGTATTGTGTACAGGTACAGAGGTGTATAGGTAATACTGTATATGGTGGTGGAGGGGTACGTTACCAGGTGTACAGAGGTGTATAGGGATACTGTATATGGTGGTGGAGGGGTACGTGTACAGGTGTACAGAGGTGTATAGGTAATACTGTATATGGTGGTGGAGGGGTACGTGTACAGGTGACAGAGGTGTATAGGTAAAACTGTATATGGCGGTGGAGGGGTACGTGTACAGGTTACAGAGGTGTATAGGTAATACTGTATATGGTGGTGGAGGGGTATGTGTACAGGTGTACAGAGGTGTATAGGTAATACTGTAGATGGTGGAGGAGGGGTAGTGTACAGGTGTACAGAGGTGTATAGGTAATACTGTATATGGTGGTGGGGGGTACGTGTACAGGTTTACAGAGGTGTATAGGTAACACTGTATATGGCGGTGGAGGGGTATGTGTACAGGTTACAGAGGTCTATAGGTTAACATGTATTGGCGGTGGAGAGGGGTATGTGGTACAGGTGTACAGAGGGTATAGGTAAACTGTATATGGTGGTGGAGGGGTACGTGTACAGGTGTACAGAGGTGTATAGGTAATAATGTATATGGGTGGTGGGAGGGTTACGTGTACAGGTTACAGAGGTTATAGGCTAACACTGTATATGGTGTGGAGGGGTATTTGTACAGGTGTACAGAGGTGTATAGGTAATTACTGTAATGGTTGGTGGAGGGGTACGTGTACAGGGTGTACAGAGGGGGTGTATAGGTAATACTGTATATGGTGGTGGAGGGGTACGTGTACAGGTTACAGAGGTGTATAGGTAACACTGTATATGGTGGGTGGAGGGGTACGTGTACAGGTGTACAGAGGTGTATAGGTAATACTGTATATGGTGGTGGAGGGGTACGTGTACAGGTGTACAGAGGTGTATAGTAATTACTGTATAGGTGGTGGAGGGGTACGTGTACAGGTGTACAGAGGTGTATAGGTAATACTGTAGATGGTGGAGGAGGGGAGCCTAGTGTTCTGGTGATTATAATAGTTAATATATCAGAGTACAGGTGGGTCTGTATCCCATTAAATTTAGTTGATTACTGAGGATGAGTCTCCATTTTGAATCCGTTTTCAAGGTGGAAAGTTTGTGCATCTGGTGGAACGTTCAGAACTTTGACAAATATCGAAATTTGATTTTTCTAAACCACTAATAGGGATTGAATTGGGAATTCATTTCTATTCATCCCATGGGCCTGAACTTGTTCCTCTCCTTCTACGTTCCGACATAGGAAGATCCCAAGTGAACCCGGGGGGGAGGGCGCAGGAGAAAAAGGCGGAGGGAACAAGGGGGCAGGAAAGGGAAAAGGGGAAGGGAAACAGAGACAAGGCCAAGACAGGCCGAACACACAGCACACACACACAAACACACACAAAACACACACACACAACACACACACAGACACACACACACACACACACACACACACACACACAGCACACACACACACACACACACACACACACACACAACACACACACACACCCACACACACACACACACACACACACACACACAACACACACACACACACACACACACCACACACACCACACACCAAACCCCAACACACACACACACACACACACACACACACACAACACACACACACACACACACACTGGACTAATCGATACACCTAGAAACAGTGGTGGACGGCCAAGGAGTATCCAATAAACTGTGTTAGCAATACTAAATAAGATTATTGCTCCAGAAAAGGAGACATTATTTAACAGCGACATTTACCTTCTGTATTTGTTATTAATCCAAGGAGATTGTTAGTAAAAGTAATGGTACAGTAAATATAATAGTAAACATGCAGTAACAGTATTGTATTGGTAACAGTAACATTTCAGTAACAGTACAGTAACTAACAGAAATAGTACAGTAACTGTTACAATGGAATAACAGTAAATCGTGCAGTAACTATAACAGTACGGTACAGTAACAGTACAGTAACTGTTACAATGAAAGCACAGTAAACTGTGCAGTAACTATAACAGTACAGTAAGTAACAGTACAGTAACTGTAACAGAATAGCAATAGTAACAGTACAGTAACTTAACAGTAACAGTAACAGTATAGTAATAGTAACAGTAAAAGCGCAGTAACTATAACAGTACAGTAACAGTACAGTAATGGTAACAGTATAGTAATAGTTACTGTAATGTTACTGTTATTAGTAGCACTTTTACTGTTACTATTACTATACTGTTACCGTTACTGTACTGCTACTTTTATAGTTCTGCACTTTTAAGTTACTATTATATACTGTTACCGTTAATGTACTGCTACTGTTATAGTTACTATTACATACTGTTACAGTTTACTGCACTGTTACTGTTAGTTATAGCACTTACTGTTATAGTTACCGCACTGTTACTGTTACTATTACTATACTGTTACAGTTACTGTACTGTTATGTTAGTTACTGTACTGTTACTGCACTTTTACTGTTTCTAACAGTAACAGTACAGTAACTGTACCAGTATAGTAATAGGAACAGTACAAGTGCAGCAACTATAACGTAACAGTGCTGTAACTGTAACAGTATAGTGTAATAGTTACACAGTAAAAGTACAGTACAGTACAGTACAGATGTTAAGGCATCTGTAATGGAAAAATATTTGGGGGTTCTGGTAGATAACAGACTTAGCCATAGCAAAACAAGCCAGGTGCACAACAGCTAGAGCTTAGCAAAGATATTGTCTTGTATTAAAAGAGGGGAATAGATAAGGGAGAAAGATATTATTCTCCCTTTTACAAGGCACTGGTAAGGCCTCATTTGGAATAATGGGTTGCAGTTTTGGAATCCCATATACAAAAGGGACATCTTGAAAATTGAGGCAGTTCAGAGAAGGGCACAGCTAAATTAATAAGGGGAATGGAAAGGGCTTGAAATATGCAGGCAGATTAGACAAAGTAGGGCTGTTTACATTGGAGAGCGACGTTTTTGCGTGGGGGAATGATAACCTTATACAAATTATTAATGGCCCATACAGTGAACTTCTGGTGCATTGTTCACTAATAGGTCATATAGAGGACCGTGGACATCCGTTAGGGTGGAAGAAAAGAAGTTTCATCTTCAGGTTAGAAAAGGTTTCTTTACAGTGAGAACGGGTGACACTGGGAACTCTTCTTATTTCCAAGAAGATGTGGTAATGGCAAGTCATTAATAGCTTTAAATATGGCCTGGATAAGTTTCCAAAACTAAAAAAATATTGAGAATACTGCGTATATGCATATAGATCGGTTGATCCAGGGATACATTCCGATGTCGTTTGGAGTCAGGAAGGAATTTTTCCCCCTTTTTAGCTGTGTTTTTTTTGCCTTCCTATGGATCAACTGTAGGTAGGGTTAAAAAAATATATATATAAAGAGGGGGAATAGGTTGGACTTGATGGACGTATGTCTTTATTCAACCTTACTTACTATGTTACTATGTATTAACAGTAACAGTACAGTAACTAACAGGAACAGTACAGTAACTGTAACAGTATAGTAATAGGACAGTAAAGTACAGTAACTACTCCTGTATAACAGTACAGTTCAGTAACTGTATAGTAACTGTAACAGTAACAATACAGTAACTAACAGTACAATAATTGTAACAGTATAGTAATAGTAACAGTAAAAGTGCAGTAACTACTGTATAACAGTAACAGTACAGTAACTAACAGTACTAGTAACAGTAACAATATAGTAATAGTAACAGTAAAAGTGCAGTAGAACTACTGTATAACAGTAACAGTACAGTAACTAACAGTACAGTAACAGTATAGTAATAGTGACAGTAAAAGTGCAGTAGCTATAACATACAGTTAAGCTATAACAGTTACAGTAACAGTAAAAAGTATAATAATAGTAACAATACAGTTAACCATACAGTAACTGTAACAGTATCGTTAATCAGTAACAGTAAAAGTGCAGTAACTACTGTATAACAGTAACAGTACAGTAACTAACAGTAACTAACAATAACAGTACAGTAACAGTATAGTAATAGTAACAGTAAAAGTGCAGTAGCTATAACAGTAAAAGTGCAGTAGCTATAACAGTAACAGTACAGTAACTATAACATTACAGTAATTGTAACATTATGGTAATAGTAACAGTAAAAGTGCAGTAACTACTGTATAACAGTAACAGTACAGTAACTAACAGTAATTGTACAGTAACAGTATAGTAATAGTAACAGTAAAAGTACAGTAACTACTGTATAACAGTAACTGTATAGTAACTGTAACAGTATAGTAATAGTCACTGTATAAGAGCAGTAACTGTACTGTACATTAGAGATGGACACAAAACCCGAGTTTGAGCCGAACTTTATTCGATAATTAACCTAAATTCGATAATTAATTAATTTAACGTCCGTTCGCTAACCTTCAAATGTATCGTTCGATAATCTTAGAAGTATTGTTCGTTTTCAGCAACCCTCTAATTTACGGATCGTTTTTGCTAACCCTAGAATGTACCGTTCGCTAACCCTCGAATGTAACCTTCGATTTCCGTTAACCCTTGAAAGTATGGATCATTTTAGCCAACCCTCTAATTTATCGTTCTATTTCCACTAACCCTCAAAAGAATCATTCGGTTACCCTCAAATTGGCCGTAACCCTGGAATGTAGCTTGTGCAAAACCTGACAATTGCCCGCTCGTGTTTAAGAAGTGTTGTAACAAATTTTGGTGACAGTGACATGTTCCCCAGACCATTTCCCAGGTGCCACAGCCATTTACAGTAAGTTACCATTGTTAGTTTAGCTGTAAATCACCCGGACTTTCCGAACTATCACTCCCCATTGACTTTAATGGGTCAGTTTTAAAGTTCGAAAACGGACCGAACTTTATGAATTTTGGCCATCTCTACTGTACATTAAAAGCAACAGGAAAATAATAGTAATAGTCCAGTGAAACATCATAACATCTTAAGGAAAAGATTGGGTGAAACTTGGATCAATGAAGGTCAATGAAGGATGCAGAATGAACTTGTGACATGCTTGGTAAATAATTTGTTACTCTGCATTAAGACATTGGAAAATAAAAAGAGTTGTTAAGGAAGGAAATTCAGAGGTCACACGACCATCAAGATAATCTATAGGAAACCATTAATGTCTGGTATGTGATAAACGTGACACACGAACCCAAGTGATGAATTGACCATTAAAATGACAGGAAGACACTAAAACAATATTCTAACTAGGAATAAAGACAAAAGAGAATGATGGAAAATAAATGTTACAATAAAATCAGAACAAAGAGGAGTCACCTGTGGTCTGGAAAGGGGGAATAACTCAAACCTACTTTATTATACATCAGCAGTGGGTAACACTGAAGGAGGAAGTACCATAGACTATGCCATAGTGTTCATACATGGATAGAGACACTAGGAATGACCCCACAATGTATAAAATACAATGTATCACTGCCCATCTTCTAATCCACCCACCAGACTCTAGAACTAACCCCACAATGTATAAAATACAATGTATCACTGTCCATCTTCTAATCCACCCACCGGACACTAGAAATGACCCCACAATGTATAAAATACAATGTATCACTGTCCATCTCCTTCTAATCCACCCACCGGACACTAGAAATGACCCAGGGATAGACTTCGCCGGTGGGCAGAGGGGCAAATTCCCCCCGGGCCAGTCTTTGTAAGTAAAACTGGGCCAGCCAGTGAAAAGTATCAATAAATAAAAAATAAAACCACGGAACTTGCTGTCAGGAGCTCACGTCCTACACCTGACAATCCTGTCTTTCATTTTCTTCCTGCACATGTGCCCCCTACTCGTGTGTGAGCGTCCAAGAGCAGTACATGCTTCCTGGAGTCATTTGCAGCTGCCACTTCTGTTCTAGTGACTCAGTGAGTAGCTTTACTGTCTACCTATAGGGGCTTATGTTACAATTCTCGTAATTCTGGTGGGAGAGAAAGGTGGGCATAATATATAATTTACCAGTCTGTGTGCTGGGCATGGTGGGCATTTTATATAATTTACCGTCCGTGAGCTGTGCAAGGTGTCACCCATCCAGTTCATTGCACAGTATTGCCAGCCCTCTAGTTCATTTGCCTGTGTTGGTCATCCCTCCAGTTCATTAGCAGTGTCAACTCTCCAGTTCATTGCCCGGTATTGCTAGCCCTCAAAATCATTTCCCAGTTCATTAGTCAGTGTTAGTCATCCCCCCAGTTCACTAGCCAGTGTTAGTCATCCCTCCAGTTCCTTACCCAGTGTTAGTCATTGTATAGTCTGTATTGTTATAATGTACAGCGCTGTGTACCCAAGTGGCGCTATATATATAAACATATACATACATACTGTATAATCTGTATTGTTATAATGTACAGCGCGGTGTCCCCAAGTGGCGCTATATAAATAAACATGTACATACATACTGTATAATCTGTATTGTTATAATGTACAGCGCTGTGTTTCTCTCCCCCTCTCTCTGTGTCTCTCTTTCTCTCCCCCTCTCTTTTTCCATTTCCCATCAGCGCCCCCCACAGGCCAGGCTGATATTTTTCACGTATCTAACCGTTGAACCATATTAGCAGCTAAGATGACCGGTGACATTAACACACGGTATAGTTCATTTTGCTGGGGGTTTAGTTCAGTTTATATAACACGGAATATAAACGCCTGCGTCTCGCTCTACATGTGGAATAAAAGGGAAATCTAAACGTTGGGTTTTTTATTTATTTTTTTGCTTTGGCCCCGAATTTTGTGATAACGATTCTGATAATTGTCGACTCGGCATAAAAGGAGCTGCTCGGAGCATCTGAACGGAAATAAAGGAGAGAGAGCGGCGCTTGGTTCACATAATAATTAATGAGGGATATTACAGGCAGGCATGAAAGTCTCTGCATCATTAGGTGACAGACATGTTGGCATTAAAATCATGTTCTGATTGATATGGGGACAGTCCGGCCAGGGGCGAGCAGATCCACCTTAACCCTCTCACTGCCGGCCCAATCCTGGGAATGGGGGTTACATGACATCATCACATTCTTAAAGGGGATTTTCTCTTTAATCCGTGAACACATTGAATAATCTCCTCCTGTGTGGCACAATTAGGGTCAAAGTCAGACAGATCAGACAGACTGAATTAAATCATTCCGCCTATAATAATAATAATAATAACAATAATAATAACAATAAGTACTGGAAAATATCATTATGGCTCCTTTATAACCACCAACAATGTTTTACATCACAGCTGTGGTCAGTGTGGTCACAGTAATTTATATTAATATTCTAAGCCCCTCCCCTAGTTACTTCTAAACCCCACCCCCTTCCTTCTGAAACCACTGGTTCAGACATGCTCAGAGTTTTCCACCTACAAAGACAGAGGAACTGTCCAATAAGATTCGGGGCGATGTAGTAAGCGAAATTGGACTGCAGTCAGCGCTATTTACAGAAAGATTTAGAAATGGCGATGCCACCGCAGAATTGGTGTAAGACCTGGGCTAACTAGAGATGGTTGAAACTCACCAGGTTTGTTCCTTTTTCGGATTCCCGGATCTCGGGAAAATCCCGAAGATCCGAAAATCCAAAAACGGAACAAATTTTCAATTATTATCGAAAATAACCTTGAACGGTCGAAAATCCTCAAAAATATGATCAGCGACTACTTTCGGGTTTCCGATCGTATTTTCGGGGGATTGTCAAACGTTATTTCGATAATCCTCAAAAGTTCAATAATTATAGAAAATAGGTTCCGAAGTCTCATCGATACGTCTGGATTCAGACAGATCATTCGGATTTCGGAACCAAGGGGTTCCATGTCGGATCTGGATCTCCTCTCTAGTGCTAAGCTTACCTGATAATACATCACCCTGTATAGGGAGGGGATTGACAGTAATGATCTATCACAATCATTTCAATTGGAAGTCATTATAAAGGGTGTGAGCTGCCATGCTGCTTTCTATGCCATATTATGGTATGGGATGAAGTTGCTCACATCCCTTGGTAACGGTGCCGTCTGACTCCTCACTAGAACCAAATACTAAACTGAATTATTTTCTTTTAATACTCCTTGTCAATCAAACCCCCCTACATGTGTCCTTGTTCCTGGACGCTCTATAAGTAAAGGAGAATTCCGGCAGTCTCTGTCAGACTCATTTTTCAGCCTCAGCTCTGGTTTGAAGAGGTCGAAATCTTCTCCCCCTGAGACCAAATCCTATTTTCCATCTCACTTCATCCTGACACGTCCTGGGGACAGTGAACATCATCTAAGGACCGAGACTTCCTCTCGCAGTTAATAGGGGGCATTGCCTGGTACCCACAGTTCAAGGGCACGTTCAGACATTTATTTAGCGTTAAAGGAAAAGTAAATCCACGTTTGTAGGTTTCTTTATCCCCAGTCTCTATAAATGTAAATTATAAAGTTATATTTTGTGTCTCCTTTCTCTTCTGGGGCCCTGTGTTTCAAGGGCCTTCAGGAAGCTGGTGATTAGGAGGCCACATAGCTGTACAACCAGGAAATGATTTAGATAGGGGGGGATCCACTGGGACAGTGTCGGACTAGCCCACAGGGTTACAGGTGCTAATTTTGCCCCAACCAATCAGATCTTGTTTAACATTGGAAAACTAACATCTGATTGGGGCCAAATTAGCACCATTTTTAACGATAAGACCTTTTATTGAATAGCCCTGTTAGAGTCAGCAGGAGTAAAGCTACGCACACACACTAGCGATAAAGCCCGATACTGTCGGATCCGATCGTGCGTGAAGCAGTTTTCCTGAACTGGCACGTGGCCGCAGAATAGACGTTCGACAAAA
Organism: Hymenochirus boettgeri; assembly: GCA_019447015.1. NCBI lineage: Eukaryota > Metazoa > Chordata > Amphibia > Anura > Pipidae > Hymenochirus > Hymenochirus boettgeri. Next base: position 267,496 of record JAACNH010000159.1, on the reverse strand, counting down.
AACGAAAATTTCGTAGTAGATTTGTTATGGGTTCACCAGAGATAGTTGTATAACCAACACCAGGACATAAAGTAACCAGGCTTTATAGGGAACACACTGATTTATTAGCTATGTACAGGAGAAGACAGGAATAATAAGAGGATAATAAATGGGATAACAATAAGTTCCGGAGGCAAACGGGATCCACACAATATTACAAATCACTCAGTAATTGTAAGTCCACACAGAATTGAAATAGGTCCACGAATTAAGAAGGAGCAGTATGGCAACTCCACCAAGTCCCAATGAATAAACACACAGCAATCCAGTACAGTGGGTCCTCACACAGACGGTTACTCACGGTCCCCAAGTCAGGTTTAGTCACAAAGTCCACACAGTCCTTGATAATGTTCTGTTCCAATGGCAGGACGGAACCTCAGCTCTAGTCCAAACCCAGTTAGATCCACACAGAGTTCCACACAGTTCTTCTTTTGTTCCCCTGGCTGGGGGTCTTATCTCCCCCTCCAGTTGTGTGGGGGAGGAGGGACCGTTATCTCCCAGGACACTCCTGATTGGTTGCTTCCCCAGGAAGGTGAGAACCCTCCACGTGCACTTAGGAGCTAGGGTGTGACCCTCCTTATCAGGTTACGTGCACAGCTCTGTACAGGAGGGAAAGTCTGAACAAAGGACCTGGGGCCATATTGTCTGGCTGGGTCTGTACATCTCTAATATACAATAACCCTTGTATTATAACAAGATTCCCTATAGAGGAGCCAGCCGCGGCCGAGGGAAACACCCAGTCCCAAGCGTTCACCTATAGGGAGATCTACATGATCCTGTCTGCCATCTTTCAATAGTCTGCAGCGTGTGTACCCAGCTTAACATAGATATGTAAATGAATGATAATAAAGATATGAAATGTTTGATGGGCCCCTAAAGTCTTCGTGATGGGCCCCTGGTCTCAGATTTCCTGGTAGGCTCCAGTCTGACACTGCACTGGGGTAGGGAAGATGAAACACTGAGTTTGGGGCTATGAAATGTGAATCAAGATAATATTATAAAATTATATCTGGAGAATAATAAATGGGATTGACTTCTCCCTGACCACATTCAATGACCATAACCTGCCCATCCAGTGTCTCTCTAGAAATAAATAGTGTCCATTATGGCTCCAGGTTCTGGGGGGATTTAGTTGCTCAGTAGAGATCTGAGCATGTGTGACCCATCCAGCAGTCAACCAGTAGAAAGTACTGTTAAATAATCTGAAACTTCCACCATGGAGATGTCTGGGGAACACGTATCAGTGCCCAAAATCTTTAAAAATCCCCGTCCAGTACCGAAAACTTCATTGAAAGTTCTGGACATAATGAAAAATTTTGATTTTATAAATTTGAAAATTCTAGAACACGATTATCGGAAACAGTTTGCGGTTCAGAAAAATCCCAAAAAGTCTGAAATCCTCCGCAAAGTCCGAATCCCATGAAATCCTATTGGGAACCGGGTCCTAGTTCGGGTCCATCTCTAGTAATAAGGCACTGGGTGTGTCTATAAATGGACAAGCTACACATTGCACATGTGACAGGATTAACCAATAAGAATTTGCAGTTCAGTTTAATGGCAATGTGACACATACGGGAATGTGAATAACGGAACTAAGTGATGATTGGGGCTCACGATAGAGAAACTCACTGAGCACGTGCAGATTCGAATCTTGTCCGTGACCCACAAACCTGATTATTATCCCCGAATCCCGTTAAACACACAGATGCAGATGAGAGTTGTAGTTCAGCTAGAGCATCCATCGCCCACTGTTCCAGATTGGAATTAACAACGTTTCTTAACGTTTTACCCTTTCTGTTCAGTTAATAAATAAAGGGGAGCCGCGTCTCGTTAAATGACGTGTAATTAGCCGAGTGGCTATCGCCATGGCGATGCGCACATGTCCGGCTGAGAGAATCCTGTGGGGAGGCGGAATGATTAAATCCGGTGTAGGCCGCGGCGCCGTCTGACTTTGTGCCTATTTGTGCCACACAGGAGGAGATTATTCACTCCAGCTGAATGGAAGTAAATGGGCTTTTCATGGCTGAACAACAATGAGCAATGTTTCCCGGAATCCCCCTGTGCTAATGTACGAGGCCACGCGGGGGGCGGTTCCGCTCTCTTTTCACCGCCACTGAATCAGGAAACACAAACAGGCTGAACTTAAACATCTCTCACCTGCTGGTTTATCCAAAGCTAAAACAGAAATAAAATGATGAATATTGTTCCGATCTGATTCCTCGGAGTTGGAGAATAAAACATCGGAACGCGATGGTTCAAATCCCCAGAATGCTATTGGGGACCCAGAGCCGCTGCGCTTTTTACTGTCTTAAAGTCACACAAACCTATTTAAAAAGGGAGACGGTTTTTGCAAGTCACCAAAGCAGCCATGGAAAACAAAAATAGCGTATTAATGCGTCCGCATTTTACCCAGAGTCCCACGCTAGAGGAGCGCTCCCGTATTGTGTGGTCAGAAGCACAGAACTAGAAAGGGGAAGTTTAAAGGTTTGTACACACGTGCGATTGTGGGTCCCGACCCGTGACACACGATGTGTACGAATGAACGTTTCCCCCGATGATCGTGTGTGGGCACTTTATCAGCTGAAATGGTCGTTCATCCCCCGACAACGTTCCCCCAACCGAATGTCCGTTTTGGCTGATAAAGTGCCTACACGGGCCAATTATCGTCTGAAACGTTCGTTCCTACACATCGTGTGTCGCGGGCTGGGAATCATGATCGCACGTGTGTACGAATCTTTATTTTCCATCAATTCTTCTTCCTGCTTAAATTGAGGTGAACGGATGGGAAAAAGAAGGAATCGGGAGCAGAGAACAGAAAATAAAGGTGCAGAAAGTCCCAATTCCAGTCATAATTGGGGTCTCAGAACGTTCCGTGGTGGGTGGGAATTATTACGTTCCACTAGGAACGTGGAACATATTCATTGGGAATCATCAAGGCCCCGAATTCCCAAATTAACCAGCAGGATTTTCCAGCCATTAGATTCTATTTGGGAATCACGGCCACAGACATGGAAACTCTTGTCCTCCCCGAACGAACCTTTAAATCCAATCCGGTGCCTTAAACGTGTTTCCAAAGGCTCAGTGAGTTTTACAACCAGCCGGACAGAAAGCGTTTGGCTCTCCGGAAAACACAAGATCGATGGCTACAGGCAGTTGGTTTATATAGAGGACGAATTGTGGGGGGAATGACAGAAAGTTCTAACGGTTTATTGTCGCTCAGATTGATCGCGGGGAACGGAAAGTACCGGTGTAAATACATCGACTTCGTATAGACCCTTCCAACAACCAGAGAATGTTCTCCCTTTTTTGTTTCTTTTAGGGGCTTCGTCTGGGTACAAACCATCCAATAAATTGGGCCGACAGAACCATTGTTTTTTGACGTCCGTCTGTTCATCTGCATCTGATTAATGTACAATCAGACACACTGGATAACAATCGGAATGTACAATCGGACGCAATGGAAAACAACAGCCGATCGCGTGGTTCCTGGCCGCGCTCTCTGTCACAGGAACTGTAGGTTGGGATACTTTTGCTGTGACTGACAGTTCATTGTTCCAGCCAATTGCTTGCTAGTGGTCACTGGACGGTTGGTAAAGTCATAACGTGTACGGTTTATTCTGGGGCGAATGTCGAAGAGACAGATCCCTATAAAGTAAAAGGTAAACACCATATCCAGCAAGGCGCAAAGTGAAAATCCAATTCACTGATAAACAGTCTGTAAATGGTCCTTACTGGGATGAACTGTGGTTATCATCAATACAATATCCCACCTCTCCCTGATTTTAATGGCAGATCCCTGACTCCCTGAAATGTGTTGTTATCAATCAGAGTGACGGAGCACAATGATGTCTTTTAGCCGTTAAAAAGTGACATGACTTGTTGTATGATGTGTGTCTGACTGTACATACGTGTGTCTGTATGCATGGATTATGCGTTAATCGTGGGGTGGGGCTTTAGGGTGGGGCTTTAGGTGGGATGTCTGTAAATATTAGAATTTGGCTATATAACTAGACCCACTTCATTGTGCAGCCTCTGCAGGTTTCTAAGAACCAATGACAATCTCTTTCTTATCCTAGACAGTAAGAATAACACAATCCAAACTGAAAAATACATGGAAAGTTATTGTATGGAACCAATTGTCTGTAAAAAATGGGGTCTGGTGTACAAAATGGATTCCGGTGCACAAAATGAAGTCTGCTGTACAAAATGGTTTCTGGTGTACAAAATGGATTCCTTTGTACAAAATGGAGTCTGGTGTACAAAATTGAGTCATGTGTACAAAATTGAACCCGGTGTACAAAATGAAGTTTGCTGTACAAAATGGAGTCTGGTGAAGAAAATGGAGTCCGGTGTACAAAATGGAGTCCGGTGTACAAAATGGAGTCTGGTGTACAAAATGGAGTCTGGTGTACAAAATTGAGTCTGGTGTACAAATTGAAGTCTGCTGTAGAAAATGGAATCCGGTGCACAAAATGGAGTCCAGTGTACAAAATGGTTAGTTAAATTGAAATACTGCAAATGGTAGAAAGAGTTGGTAGAAAGAAATACTAAGGTGCATAATACCGCCATGTCAGATTGGGGTGTTGGGGATCCTGCCAAGTCATTCCATTGGTTTCTTTTATTCTGGTTCTGGGAATTGGAGGTGAATTTAACTTTTTCCTTAATTAATCTTCAGTCTCTGCTGAAGCCATTGAGATTCCAACGTTACAGAATGTACAAACTGTCTCTTCCCTCTCCCTAACTGTCTCTTCCCTCTCCCTAACTTTCCACTTTCCTCTTCGATAACGTCTTCTCCCTTCTCCCATACCTGTCCTCGCCCTCTCCCTAACTGTCTCTTCCCTCTCCCTAACTGTCTCTTCCCTCTCCCTAACTGTCACTTCCCTCTCGATAACTGTCTCTTCCCTCTCCCTAACTGTCTCTTCCCTCTCCCTAACTGCCTCTTCCCTCTCCCTAACTGTCTCTTCCCTCTCCCTAACTGTCTCTTCTCTCTCGATAACTGTCGCTTCCCTCTCCCTAACTGTCTCTTCCCTCTTCCTAACTGTCCCTTCCCTCTCCCTAGTTTAGTAATTACAGATTTCCGTTACTGGGATTGGTCCATTTCTGATTGATAATTGTTAATATCTGTGTGATGCCTTCGGACCCCATATAACAGGAGATCTGACCGCAGTTTATTATGGGAAAACCTTCCTAACCTAAACCTACTTAGCTGTAAACATCACAGGGTTTGACATTTGTGTCCAGTGAAATCCCCTGGGCAGAGAGAGATGAAATCTCTATATATAGCGAATGTGGAAATAAATATTAACCACGTGTCGTGTTCGAAAAGCCAAAAATCCTTTAAAGAAAAGAGAAAAAAATAACATCACCCTTTCTGTGTATCATAGACTATATACAGTATATATAACGTAGTAATGTATATAATAGACTATATACAGTATATATAATGTAGTAATGTATATAATAGACTATATACAGTATATATAACGTAGTAATGTATATAATAGACTATATACAGTATATATAATGTAGTAATGTGTATCATAGACTATATACAGTATATATAACATAGTAATGTATATTATAGACTTTATACAGTATATAGAATGTAGTAATGTATATTATAGACTGTATACAGTATATATAATGTAGTAATGTATATTATAGACTGTATACAGTATATATAATGTAGTAATGTATATTATAGACTATATACAGTATATAGAATGTAGCAATGTATATAATAGATAGTAATATATATTATAGACTATATACAGTATATATAACGTAGTAATATATATTATAGACTATATACAGTATATAGAATGTAGTAATGTATATTATAGAGACTGTATAACAGTATATATGCATAATGTAGTAATTATTTAGACTGGTATACAGTATATATAATGTAGTAATGTATATTATAGACATATACATAATATATAGAATGTAAGCAATGTATATAATAGATAGTAATATTATTATAGACTATATACAGTATATATAACGTAGTAATATATATTATAGACATACATATCAGTATATATAATAAACGTAGTAATATATATTATTATGACTATATACAGTATAATTAACGTAGTAATATATATTATAGGACGATATACAGTTATAATAACGTAGTAATGTTATTATGACTATATACAGTATATAGAATGTAGCGAATGTTATATAATAAGACTATATACAGTATATATAATGTTAGTAATATAATATATTATAGACTATAACATAACAGTATATATTAACGTAGAGATATTATAGACTATATACAATATATAGAATGTAGCAATGTGTATAATAGACTATATACAGTATATATAATGTAGTAATATATATTATAGACTATATACAGTATATATAATGTAGTAATATATATTATAGACTATATACAGTATATAGAATGTAGTAATATATTATAGACTATATACAGTATAATTATAACTATAGTAATATATTGGAATATATATATATATAATTAGTATTAATATATTATAGAGACTATTACAGTATATAACATTAGTAAGTATATTATAGGACTATATACAGTATATAGAAATGAAGATGTGATATATTAGACTATAACAGTATATATAGCATGTAGTATATATATTATAGACTCTTTATACGGTATATATAGTAATATATATTATCGACTATATACAGTATATATAAAACGTAATATAATATTATAGACTATATAATATACGTTATAAGTAAATTATTATAACTATATACGATATATTGTAATATTAATATGACTATATACAGTATAATAGAATGTAGTATATGTTATATATTAGACTATACAGTATATAATGTAGTAATATATATAGACTATATACAGTATATACATTAGTAATATATATTATAGACTATATACAGTATATAGAATGTAGTAATATATTATAGACTATATACAGTATATAGAATGTAGTAATATATATTATAGACTATATACAGTATATATAACATAATACATATTATAGACTATATACAGTATATATAATGTAGTAATATATATTATAGACTATAGACAGTATATAGAATGTAGTAATATATATATTATAGACTATATACAGTATATAGAATGTAGAAATATATATTGTAGACTAATAATACAGATATATAATGTATAGTGTATTATATGACTATATAGAATATAATGTAATATATTAAAGACTATATACAGTATATATAATGTAGTAATATATTATAGAAGACTATTACAGTAGTATAGAATGTAGTAATATATATTATAGAAATAATACAGTATATGAATTGTAATGTAATATTATAACTATATAATTTTATAGAATGTAGTACTTATATATAGAATATATACAGTATATAGAATGTAGTCATGTTATTATAGACTATATATCAGTATATAATAATTAGTAATATATATTATAGACTATATACAGTATATAGCAATGTAGTAATATATATTAGAACTATATACATATATATAACGTAGTAATATATATATGACTATATACAGTTATTAACGTAGTATAATATATATTATAGACTATATACATATATAAGTATGTATGATATTATAGACTATAACAGTATATAACGTAAGTAATGTATTATACGATAAATAACATATATAATGTATTAATAGATATTATAGAACTATATCAGTAATATAAGATAGTAATATATAATTATAGACTATATACAGTATATATAACGTAGTATATATATTTAGACTATATATAACATAATTAACGTAGTAATGTATATTATAGACTATATACAGTATATATAACGTAGTAATATATATTTATAACTATATACAGTATATATAATGACATAGTGTATTTAGACTAAACACGAGTGTTAATGTGCATGTGTTAATTATAGACTGTTATCAGATGTAATGTATTTGTGTATTATAGAGTTAGATAATATGTTATATCAGTGAGTATTAACTATTGTACTGAGATTAATATCACATGTGATGATTATAGACTATCTGTACATGACATGTCGGATTAATGTACATGATGATTATATAACAGCATCACTGATAGTGCCAATTTAACTCCGCCCCTGAAACCCCCTCCCGTTAACCAACCTCCATTATTATTAAAGACACGACACCTGAACTAGGATCCCAAGGCCACAGCGTGTTTTATTAATTCCTTTTAGAACAACTTAAAGTGCATTTAATGAACATCAAGGTTTATAACCTCACTCCTTTTTGGTCCATAGAGGTCTATACGTTTCCTATCCTCGCAATCCAGCCTCTCCCAATTCAACGTTCTACGCGCCATCACCAACCGCGATGTGCTTCCCTGTACTTCTCCTACTGCCTCTCGGAAAGGCCCTACTGCAATGTTCAACATAATGCAAATGCATAAACTTATCTTAACCTACCTCCACTCCTCTGCCCCTCTTTTTTCTCTATGGACCAGTGCCCCTGCCGTGACAGTCAGAACTACCACCTGAAAACCTTTTATTCTTTACATTTTTGATATATATATATATATAGGTGTATGTTTGTAGGTCATTATAACTTTATAACTTATTACTTTCCTGTTTCATCTAAATAGATAGATGAGATGAAGCCTTTGTGTTAAATCCCTTCAAGTGGGTCCAAATATTATTGGTGTAACAGAACCCACACTCTCCTCGTCTCCATGTGCACAATACCTGGGACACAGGGCACAGTGCCAACCTTGCCTACACACTTCACCCAATCAGCAAAGTGACCCCTGACCCTATAAACCAGACTCCCCCCTCTTCATCAATGTAAGTCAGTTTACAGCCAGTGACGTCATTGTCAGATACTGGGGATTTACGAGCTGACTGGCATTGGCACTGAAACGAAGGCCATACTGTATATCAATAATTGCACCAATGCTCTCTCCCATTTGACTATAACAATCCATCCCGTATATACATATCACAAACCGTACTATACTATGTAATATACACTGTACTATACAATGTAATTTACCCTGTACTATAACATGTAATATACAAGACCCGTACTATCCAATGTAATATACACCATACTATACAATTTTAATACAACCATACTATACAATGTAAATACAAATACACACCGTATATAACAATGTAATATACACCATATATAACAATGATATACAACAACCTACTGTACAATGTAATATACACCGTCTATACATGTAATATACCCCGTACTATACATGTAATATCCACCGACGTACAATTTAATAACAACCGTACATACATTAATCTACACACCGTCTGCAGCACCATGAATATACAAACAACCGACTATACATGTAAGTACAACACCAATTATACATTACTTACACCGTACTATACAATGTAATACACACCATACTATCCATGTACTATACAAAAAACCGTACTGTACCATGTAATATACAAATAAACAATACAACCGTAACTATACAATGTATATAACACCGTACTATACATGTAATACACCACCGTACGATCTACAATGTAATATACACGTACTATACAATGTAATAAAAAATAAAAAAACCAACACCATACCTGTACAATGTATATACACCCTACTGTACCATGTAATAACCCCGTACTACTAAAATCTAATATAACACACATACTATAAATGTAATATACACCGTCTATAACAATGTAATATATCACCCTACTATCCAATTTAATACACCACCGTACTATACCAATGTAATATCAACAACCATCTTATACAATGTATATGCATTCTATAGCAATGTAATATACACCGTACTATACAATGTAATATACAACCGTACTAACAATGTACTATACACGTACTATACATTGTAACTACACACATTACTGTATCAAATGTAATATACACCGTAACTATAAAATGTATATACACCATACTATACAATGTAATTCACCGTAGCTGTCAATGTAATATACACTTACAATACAATTAATACACCCGTACATACAATGTAATATACACTGTACTATCCATGTAATATACAACAGTACTATAACAATGTCATATTCAACCATATTATAACAATTAAATATAAACCGTACTATACAATGTAATACAAACACCATATTATACAATGTAATATACAACCATACTAACAATGATATAACAATACACCATGCTATACCAATTTAATACACACCATAACGATATAACAATTGTACTATACACCATACTATACAATGTACTTACAAACACCGTCCTATACATGGTAAGATACACGTACAAATACAATTTAAGTATACAGAACACCATACTATACATGTAAATACACCATATGTTACAATGTAATATGCACTACTATACAAGTATATACATTACTAATAACAATGTAATAAGACACATTCCGTACATGTAATATAACCATATTATACCATGTACATATGCCTACTATCAAACCATGTTCATAACACATTACTGTACCAATGTATACATAACAACAAAAAACCCACCGTACTGTACAATGTAATATACAAAATCATATTACTAATACAATGTAATATATCAACAAAACCGTACTATACACTGTAATATCCACGTACTATACAATGTAAGATAACAACATACTAGACATGTAATAGACACTGTACTATTCAATGTAGATATTACACGTATAATACCCAAAAATTTTAAACAACCCCCGTACGATCCAAGTAAATAACACCATACTGTACCATGTAATATATACAAACAGAACCTATTATACAATTTCATATAACACACGTACTACACAATGTAATTACACCATACTGTACAATGTAATATAATACACCATATTAGACAATGTAATAGACACTGTACTATAGCCAAGCAATGTAATATACACCGCACTGTAACATGTAATTACAGACACCATAAGTTACAATTGAATATACCAACGTACTATACAATGTAATCTACACAGTACTGTACAATGTAATATTACACCGTACTGTAGCAATGTATACACACCGAACTATACAATGTAATATACACTGTATGATACAATGTATATGCAACGTACTATACAATGTAATATACACATGTACTATACAATGTATAGACACTGTTACTAATACAATTAATTAGACCCGTACTCTACAATGTAATATAGCACGTACTATACACTGTAATACCCGGACCTATAAAATGTAATATAGACCGTACTGTACAATGTAATATACACCCGTAATACAATGTAGCTGCACGCGTATATACAATGTATATCCACGTAGCTATAACAATGTAATATACACCGTCTATACAATGTAATTATGCATTACTATACTACATGTAATCGACACTAATACAACCGTACTATACAATGTAATATACAACCGTACTATACAATGTTAATAATTACAACCGTACTTACAGGTAATATACCACCATACTAGACAATTAATTACACGCGTACTATATGCAATGTATAGCCACACCGACGTTACCGGACTGTACATGTAATGTTCACCGGACTATAAATACTCTGTAATACACACCAAAACGACTAATAACAAAAATGTAATATACCACCACCGTACTATACATGTGACTATACACGTACTGTACAGTTATATACACCTACTGACAAATGTAATATCACGTACTGTATCAATTGTAAAATATACAAATACAAACCGTACTATACAATTAAAATACAACCGTACCTATACATTGTAATATACACCGTACTATACAATGTAATATAACCAACAATACAACCGTTCTAATACCATTAATATACCTGTACTATACCAATTTACTATAACACTGTACTACTACAATGTATTATACACCGTTCTAGACCATGTAATATAACACTGTAACTATACATGTAATATACACTGTTACTATCAATGTAATAAGCACTGTACGAATACATGTATTTATACAACGTCTGTACCATGTAATATCCACCGTACTAATACAATGTATATACACCGTACTATACAAATGTTATACACAACCGTCTATACAATGTAATATCCACCAATAATTATAACAATGTAAATATACACAAAATACAACTACACCGTTCTATAAATGTAATATACACTGTACTATACAATGTAATATACACCATACTGTACATGTAATAAACACCGTTCTATACAATGATATATACACTGTACTATCACAATGTAATATAATACAGACAACCGTACTAGACAAATGTAATATACCCGTACTATACAATGTAGTACACAACCCGACTATACAATTTAATATACACCGTACTAATACAATGTAAATACACAACCGTACTATACAAGGTTAATAATACACGTACTATACACTGTAATATACACTGTACTATACATGTACTATACAAAAACGTTCTATACAATGTAATATACACCATATCTACAATTATATACCTGTACTATACAAGTAATCAACACACCGTACTCTACAATGTAATATCCACACAACCAGACCGTACTAACAATGAATAACACTGACTATACAATGTAATATACACTGTACTATAAAATGTAATATACAACCGTCTATACATGTAATATACCCGTCTATACAATGTAATATACCTGTACTATACAATGTAATATACACTGTCCTATACAATGTAATATCACCGTTCTATAGCATGGTAATCACACCAGTACGTATACCATGTAATATACACCATACTATACAATGTAAATACAACCATATCGATACAATGTAATATACACCGTACTATTTACAATGTAATATACAACCATACTATAACAATTAATATACACCATATTATACACTGTAATATTTATGTACTATACAATTACTAATACACCGTACTATACAATGTAATACAACCCGTACTATACAATGTAATTAGACCCATACTAGAATAACAATTAATATAACCCGTACTATACGATGTATATACAACCGTACTATCAATGTTAATATACAAAACCGTACTGATACAATTGTAATATACCCATATTAACAATGTATATACACCGACTATACCATGTAATCTACACCGTACTATACATGTAATTACAACACTGTACTATACAATTAATTAACAACACCGTACTATACAATGTAAGATACACCATAGTATACAATGTAATATACACCGTAACTATACAATGTAATATACAACCGTACTATACAAGGTAATATACCCCTACTGTACAAGGTCAATATACCACCGTACTATACAATGTAATATACACCATACTGTACAATTAATATACAAAAACACGTACTATACCAATGTAATACCCCGGACTATATCAATGTAAATATACTAACAGTCTATACAATGTAATATACACCATACTGTAGCAAATTTCCATATAATACACCTACTATAGCAATGTAATATACCGTTCTCATACAATGTAATATACACCATACTGTCCAATGTAATATACACCTACATAACAGGTAATATACACTCGTTTCTATACAATTAATATACACCCATACTGTAACAATTTATATACACCGTACTATACAATTCATATACACCGTTCCTATACAATGTAATATACACGGTACTTTTTAACAATGTAATATACGAAACCGTACTCTAACAATGTAATTACACCGTTCTCTACATGTCATCTACCTGTACTTACAATGTAATATAGCACTTGGACTAACAATGTAATATACACTGTACTACCCTGTAATTATACACGCCGTACTAATACCATGTATCTACACCGTACACTATACACTTGGTTATATACACACCGGTACTGATACAATTGTAATATACACCGTACTATACATGTAAGATACAGTTACTATACAATGTAATATACAACCGTACTATACTGTAATTCACCAGTACTATCAATGTAATATACAACCGTACTCTACAATGTAATATACACTGTACTATACAATGTAATATACACCAGTAGCTAATTACAATTTTCTATACAACCGTCCTATCCAATGTATTATACACTGTCTACAATGTAATACAACAACCCCAGTATCATACAAATGTAGATACACCGTACTATACAATGTAATTCAAAACCGTACTATACAATTGTAATATACACACCGTACTATACAATGTAATATACACCGTACTATACAATGTATATACACCAATATACACCGTAACTTACAGTTAATATACACCGTACTATACAATTAATATACACTGTACAATACATGTAATACACACCGTCTATACAATGAATATACACCGTACTATACAAATGTATATCCAACCGTACTATACAATGTAATATACACCGTACTATACAATTTAATATCCCGTACTATAGCCCAATGTAATATACAAACAACCGTCTATCCAATGTAAATATGACACCGTACTATACAATGTAATATCAACCGTACTATAACAATGTCATATACAACAGTTACTATACAATACCATGTATATACACCGTAAACTATCAATTAATACACCCGTACTATAATACAAGGTAATATACACCATAAACGTACAATGTATATACACCGTTTTCTATACCATGTATACACACCCTAACTATCAATGTAATCCACACCGTACTATACATGTAAATGATCACCATACACAATACCGGTAAAGACACGTACGATACAATGTAATATACACTGACTATACAATGGAATATACATAGTGACTTCAATGTGTTATACAATGTTAATAAATCCCAACTAGTATAAATGGAAAGATTAAACCTTCAATAGAATTATCTGTTCCTGGTACACAAGTCTATTCTTGTAACAAACACAGTGTTAGTTACACATAAATGTGTAATGACAAAGATATTACTGGAATATTCTTACCCATAATCCCCAATACAGAATTATATATCACTCGTTTTTTCCTCATTTTCCCTCAAGTTTAAATCATTTCCATACCAAGGTCATACCATTGTAAGTTTATAGATGGTCGAAACTCACTAGTTTATTACGTTTCAATTACCTGATCTCGGGAAAATCCAAACATACTGCAAAGTCCCAACCTTTATACCTCTAAATCCAAAGTATGGGGGCTATTTTCAAAAATTATCAAAAATTTCTTCCGAAGGTCCGCGAATCCAGAGGATCTGTCCCGGATTTATAACCGTGAGTTCCCTGGTCGGATCGAACTCGGATCCCATCTCTTTTAAAAAGGTTATTCCATGGACAGGAATGACATCTCCCTCTTATATCAGTATACGGCCACCTATCTAATTGTCGCTCTCGGGGCACGGACCTTTTCTTTCACATTTGTATTCAATATATCCTTAACCATTGGGGGTGTGCTAGTTTAATACAACAACGCTACAACATGACCACAGTTCCACACCATTCATTACTGAACAACACATTTTTCCATTGAAATCCTTTTTATAAATTTAAGTATTGAAATAAAACATCTAATCTTCCTCTCTTCCCTCTTCCCGGTGTCATTTGTAGGACTTTGTTACTAAAGTTAGCCCTCCCCTATAACAATTGGATTATTTTGATGGTATTGTCTCTTAAATAATGTAACCCAATAATGATCTAGTCGTGGGTTGGAATCGGTTTACCACTAACCAACAAGAGACTTGTTTCCCATCTCAGGGTCCACGACTCTAGGGTGGGTTTATTTGCTTGCCTCAGCCCGCTATGGAAATATTTTGTATTTATGATATTCTTGGTTGTTGGAGTATTTCATTGCCGCTGGAACAGCTCATGATATTTTAACAAGAAAAGGGATAAATGTTTGCCATGTGCTGTATAGTGGGTGCACAGGAGTTTCAATAGCCACTGGATTTAATAAACAGACTATTTGGGGTAAAATCAGAGAATTCTCTAGATTTACAATTTGCAGGTAAACGATACTGGTTTCTTTGACTTGATTTTCATGGCTCCATGATGTCATCAAGATGGCGCGCCAAGACTTTTTATTTGCACCAATGGGAATTGGAAGATCTTTCGGATGATTATTATATTATTATTATTATTACAGAAAAAATGTCCGTTCCTACCATTGCCCACATATTATTAGCTAGTTTTGTTAAAATAAGTTATTTAAATTATACACACTTGGGGTATTTTAAATAATCGCTTTCATATAGTAATAGTAATGATTAATATCTTCTACCTTATTGGCCTGTTGGATGACTTGAGAACAAGCTTAAACCTCTAGTAGCAACTGACCATTGAGTTTGAGGAAAACACATTGTGCACCACATGGAGCCCTTCTAATTCCCATCTAAGTACCCATCCTTCACTGACCGCTACCCCGGAGTTGGGAATCCATATAAGTAGGTGATAATTTATAGAGCATTAAGGGTCAATGTCATAATTTGCAAATTCCAAGTAAACTACATCTGCTACTGCTATCTACCAGGTCTAAATTTTTCTACTTACTGAGGTTGTATAAAACACGTACGTCCAATCTATCCAACCTTTATAAAACCCTACCATAATCTGTATACAGTTTACATAGAACTAGTATTGGAGGTTGTATAAAGACATACGTCCATCTACTCCAACCTTTTACCCTAACCCATAATGTCTATATCAGTTACATAGTACATGTCTTGGATGTTTGTATAAGACAATCCGTCCATCTAGTCCACCTTTATATCCTCCTAATTTAATACCTAACCCTACCCATAATGTCTTCGTCTACATTACATAGTAACTAGTCTTGGAGGTTGTATAAAGACTACGTCCATCTAGTCATAACCTTTAGTACCCTACCCATATGGTCTGCTATAACAGTTACTAGTAAACAATAGTATGGAGGTTGTACTAAGGACAATAATACGTCCATCTAGTCCAACCTTTATACACTACCCATAATTGTCTGTATAAACAGTTCATATAACATTGTATTGAGCTTTTATAAACACATACGTCCACTATTCCAACCTTTAATACCCCCTTAAAACCCCCATAATGTCGTATCACAGTTACATAGTACATAGTATTGGAAGGTTGTATAAGACAAATAAAAACCGTTTTTCCGTCCGCATCTACCTCAACCCTTTATAAGTAACCCTACCCATAATGTCATATAACGTTACAAGTAACATAGTATTGGAGGTTGTATAAAGACATCCGTCCATCTAGTCCAACCTTTATACTCTAAACCCATATGTCCTGTCTACAGTTACAATAGTAACATATAGTATTGGGGTGGTATAAAGACAATCCTCCATCTAGTCCAAACCTTTATATTACCCTAAATACCCGAACCCATATGCTGTATAACAGTTACAATAATAACATATTATTAGCGGTTGTATAAAGGACATACGTCCATCTAGTCCAACCTTTATACACTACCCATAATGTCTGTATACCAGTTACATAGTAACATGTATTGGAGTTTGTATAAAAGACCTACGTCCTCTATTAAAACCTTTATAAAAAAAGACATACTTCCCAGCTATAAAACCTTATTGATAACCCTACCCATAAAAATGTCTGTATCAAAAACACATTTACAATAGACACATATTATTGGATTTTGTAATACTGACATCGTCCATCTAGTCCACCTTTAGACCTATAACCCATAATGTCTTAATATAAGTTACTAGTAAACATAGTATTGGAGGTGTATAAGACATACGTCCATCTAGTCCATCTAGTCCAACCTTTATACCATACCCTACCCAACTGGTCTGTTATACACAGTTACCAATATAACATAGAATTTTTGAGGTTGTATAAAGACAATAATACGACGTCCATCTAGGTCCAACCTTTATACCCTACCTCACGCCATATTCTGTATAAAGTTACATAGTAACATAGTTATTGGAGGTTGTAAAAGACAACGGATCCATCTAGTCCAAACCGTTATAAATCATTAACCCTACATAGATACCCTAACCCATAATGCGGTATAGAAACAGTTACATAGTAACCTAGTAATTGGAGTTGTATAAAGAACATAACGTCCTATATCCCAACCTTTATCCCCTACCATAATGTCTGTATAAACATTACATAGTAACACTAGTATTGAAGGTTGTATAAGACATACGTCCATCTAGTCCAACTTTATAAGCTTACCCATGAATGTCTGTAATAGACATTTACAATAGTACACATAGTATTGGATGTTGTATAAAGACATACTTCCATCTAGTCCAACCTTTAATACACTTAACCCATAATGTCTGTATAAACATTTTCCTAGTACCATAGTATTGGAGGTTGTATCAAGACATACGTCCATCTGTCCAAACCCTTTATTACCCTACCTACCCTAATTCTGTAAACAACAGTTGCCATAGTAACATAAGTTTGGAGGTTGTATAAAAAGGACATAAAACGTCCATCTAGTCCAACTTTATCCCTACCCATAAGTCTGTATAAAACATGTTACATTAGTAACATAGTATTGGAGGTTGTAAAAGACATACTACGTCCCTCTAGTCCAACCTTTATCCCTAAAATACCAGAATGGCTGTATAAAACAGTTACTATAACATAGTATTGGAGGGTGTATAAAAGAAATAATAAACTCCCTCTAGTCCAACCTTATAACCCTACTACCCATAATGTCTGTATACAGTTACATAGTAACATAGTATGAGGTTGTATAAAGAAAAATACGTCCATCTGTCCAACTTTATACCCAAACCCCTACTATGTCTTTATACCACTTGCATAGTAACATAGTAATTGTAGGTTGTATAAAGACATATACGTCCAATCTATCCAACCTTTATAAACCCTACACCCATAATGTCTGTATACAGTTAAATGTAACAACATTATTGTGGAGTTGTATACAAAGAAAGACATACCGTCCCACCTAGTCCACCTTTATACCCTACCTAACCCTAACCCAGTACTGTCTGTATAGACAGTTACATATTAACATCGATTGGAGGTTGTATAAACAAAACACAATACATGCCAATCTAGGTCCCAAAACCTTTCTCCTAATATCCTACCCGATAATTCGTATACAGTTACATATTAACTAGTATGGGAGGTTTGTATAAAAAAGACAGACGTCCATCTAGTTCAACCTTTATACTATTCAAAACCTTTATACCCTGCCCATCATGTCTGGATAACAGTTTACATTGTACCATAGTATTGGGGGTGGTCTAAGACATAAGACGTGCGTCCATCGACAACTTTCTACACTACCGCATAATGTCTGTATAACAGTTACATATTAACACTATTATTGGAGGTTTTAGAAAAGACATACGTCCATCTAGTTCAACCGTTATTATACCCTATCCTACCCCCTAAACCCATAATGTCTGTAAACCTTACATAGTAAACATCTATTTGGAGTTGTAATAAAGACATAACGTCCCTCTAGGTCCAACCTTTATCTACACTCTATACCGCTACCCATAATGTCTGTTATAAATCCATCGTAACATAGTATTTATTGGAGTTGTATAAAGACATACCGTCCATCTAGTGTCCACAACCTTTATCCCCTACTACCCAAATGTTCTGTTATGTCTGTATAAAAACCAACAGTTACATATTTAACAAACACAGTATTGGAGGTTTTATACAGACATACTCCATCTAGCTCCAACCTTTATACCCTAACCCTACCATAATGTCTGTATAGAAGATAATAACCAGTTACATAGTAACATATATTGGAGGTGTATAAAGACCCATAAACGTCCAGAGTAGTCCAACCTTTAATAACCCTAACCACCTCATATGGTCTGTATAAACATTACATAGTAACATAGTATTGGAGGTTGTATTAAAGACAATACGTCCCTCTAGTCCAACCTTTATACCTAACTAACACTACCCCTAATGTCTGTATAACAGTTCATAGTAAAATAGTATTTTGTAGGGTTGTATAAGACACATCACGTCCACATCTATTGTAGGTCCAACATTTGTATACACTACCTCACCTAACCCGCCCTAATACCCTATCCCTAATTCTTTGTATAGAACAGTTTTACATAGTAAATAGTATTGGAGTTGTATAAAAAACCTACTCCATCTAAGTCCAAAACCTTATCCCTCTACCCCTAATGTCTGGATAAACAGTTTACATAGTAACATGAATTAGTGGTGTTTGTATAAAGACATACGTCTCTAGTCCAACATATTATCCCTACCTACCTAATTTTACCCTAACCCTAACTGTCTGTATAACAGTTACATATTAACATAGTATTGGAAGTTGTATAAAGACACATACGTCCGATCTAGTCACGAGTCCAACTTTATACCCTATTTATATATACCCTGCACCCCTACACAACTCAGACACGACTCACACCTTCCCAACATTTATTTAAAACCACAAAAAGAGGGACCCGTGGGGAGAAAGAGAGCGGTGGAATGCGGATTTTGTTTTCCGCGCTCACTTTGATAAGGCCACGCCCCACTTGTTTAGGTTACGCCTGGTTTAAAGATCATTATTCCCATTTTATATTGTTCCATGCAATATTATATGTAACTAGAACATTAATTATCTGGACGCCCGCAAGAGGACCAATGTTGGGACGTGTTTTTTATTTCATATTGACAAAGGACGATGGGACGTGTTGGTTAATACAGACAATAGCGCAGTCTCCATGAGCTGCATGATTGGTCATGTAAACACAGCCTAAAATGGTGTCAAAGTTGCGTGCCGTGGCGGACAACATTTTAGACCAAAAGACAAAGTCAATAGTAGTGATGGTTCTGCTGGGCTCTAGGGGGTATCTAGACTTCTCTACTTACAGTCACAATAATGTTGTGACAATCCCTACACATCACTATGCAACAATCGTAAACCATCACATGTGAAACAAATCCTACACTTCACAATTGGGGGACAATTCCTACACACACAGACCATCCTACTCCCTGTCCTGTCTTCTCACTCTTGGTATTGACCATCCTACTCCCTGTCCTCTCTTCTCACTCTGGTATTGACCATCCTACTTCCTGTCCTCTCTTCTCCTCTGGTATTGACCATCCTACTCCCTGTCCTCTCTTCTCCCTCTGGTATTGACCATCCTACCCCCTGTCCTCTCTTCTCCCTCTGGTATTGACCATCCTACTCCCTGTCCTCTCTTCTCCCTCTGGTATTGACCATCCTACTCCCTGTCCTCTCTCTCCCTCTGGTATTGACCATCCTACTCCCTTGTCCTGTCTCTTCTCCTCTGGTATTGACCATCCTACTCCCTGTCCTTCTTCTCGCTCTGGTATTGACCATCCTACTCCCTGTCCTCTCTTCTCTCCCTCTGGTATTGACCATCCTACTCCCTGTCCTGTCTTCTCCCTCTGGTATTGACCATCCTACTCCCTGTCCTCTCTTCTCCCACTGGTATTGACCATCCTACTCCCTGTCCTCTCTTCTCCCTCTGTAGACCATCCTACTACTCCCTGTCCTGTCTTCTCCCTCTGGTATTGACCATCCTACACCCTATCCTCCTCTTCTCCCTCTGGTATTGACCATCCTACTCCTGTCCTCCTCTGTCTCCCTCTGGTATTGACCATCCTACCCTGTCCTCGTCTTCTTCCCCTGGTATTGACCATCCTACTCCTGTCCTCTCTTCTCCCTCTCTGTATTCACGATCCTACTCCCTGTCCTCTCTCTTCTCTCCCTCTGGTATTGACCATACTACTCCCTGTCCTCTCTTCTTCCCTCTTGTATTCACGATCCTACTCCCTGTCCTCTCTTCTCCCTCTGGTATTCACCATCCTACTCCCTGTCTTCTCTCCTTTCTCTCCTCTGTATTGACATCCTACTCCTGTCTCTCCTCTCTTCTCCCTCTGGTATTGACCATCCTACTCCCTGTCCTCTCTTCTCACTCTGGTATTGACCATCCTACTCCCTGTCCTCTCTTCTCACTCTGGTATTGACCATCCTACTCCCTGTCCTCTCTTCTCACTCTGGTATTGACCATCCTACTCCCTGTCCTCTCTTCTCCCTCTGGTTTTGACCATCCTACTCCCTGTCCTCTCTTCTCCCTCTGGTTTTGACCATCCTACTCGCCTGTCCTCCTTCTTCTCCCTCTGGTATTGACTATCCTACTCCCTGTCCTCTCTTCTCACTCTGGTTTTGACCATCCTACTCCCTGTCCTCTCTTCTCCCTCTGGTTTTGACCATCCTACTCGCTGTCCTCTCTTCTCCCTCTGTAGTTGACATCCTACTCTCCCTGTCCTCTCTCTTCTCACTCTGGTATTGACCACCACTCTACTCCCTGTCCTCTCTTCTCTCTGTATTGACTATCCTACTCCCTGTCCTCTCCTCTTCTTCTCCTCTATTATTGACCATCCTACTCCCTGTCCTCTCTTCTCCCTCTGGTATTGACCATCCTACTCCCTGTCCTCTCTTCTCCCTCTGGTATTGACCATCCTACTCCCTTTCCTGTCTTCTCCCTCTGGTATTGACCATCTCCTCCCTGTCCTCCTCTTCTCCCTCTTGTATTCACCCATTCTTCTCCCTGTCCCTCTCTCCTTCTCCCTCTGGTATTGACCATCCTACTGCCTGTCCTCTCTCTCCCTCTTGTATTCACCATCCTACTCCCTGTCCTCTCTTCTCCCTCTGGTATTCACCATCCTACTCCCTGTCCTCTCTTCTCCCTCTGGTATTGACCATCCTACTCCCTGTCCTCTCTTCTCACTCTGGTATTGACCATCCTACTTCCTGTCCTCTCTTCTCACTTCTGGTATTGACCATCCTACTCCCTGTCCTCTCTTCTCACTCTGGTATTGACCATACTACTCCCTGTCCTCTCTTCTCACTCTGGTATTGACCATCCTACTCCCTGTCCTCTCTTCTCACTCTGGTATTGACCATCCTACTCCTGTCCTCTCTTCCTCTCTCTCTCGGTTTTGACCATCCTACTCCCTGTCCTCTCTTCTCCTCTGGGTATTGATTATCCTACTCCCTGTCCTCTCTTCTCACTCTTGGTATTGACCATCCTACTCCTGTCCTCTCTTCTCACCTGGTTTGACCATCCTACTCTTCCCTGTCCTCTCTTCTCCCTCTGGTTTGACCATCCTACTCCCTGTCATCTCTTCTCACACTCTGGTATGACCATCCTAACTCCCTGTCCTCTCTTCTCTCCTCCCTCTGGTTTTGACCATCCTACTTCTCTCCCGTCCTCTCTTCTCCCTCTGGTATTGATTATCCTACTCCCTGTCCTCTCTCCTTCCACTCTGGTTTTGACGATCCTACTCCCTGTCCTCTCTTCTCTTCTGTTATTGACTATCCTACTCCCTGTCCTCTCTTCTCACTCTGGTATTCACCATCCTACTCCCTGTCCTCTCTTCTCACTCTGGTATTCACCATCCTACTCCCTGTCCTCTCTTCTTCCCTCTGGTATTGACCATCCTACTCCCTGTCCTCTCGTCTCCCTCTGGTATTGACCTCCTACTCACCTGTCCCTCTCTTCTCACTCTGGTATTGACCATCCTACCTGTCCTCTCTTCTCACTCTGGTATTGACCATCCTACTCCTTGTCCCTCTTCTCCCCTCGGTTTTGACCACCTACCTACTCCCTGTCCTCTCTTCTCCCTCTGGTTTTGACCATCCTACTCGCTGTCCTCTCTTCTCCCTCTGGTATTGATTATCCTACTCTCCTGTCCTCTCTTCTCACTCTGGTATTGACCATCCTACTCCCTGTCCTCTCTTCTCGTCTGGTATTGACTATCCTACCTCCTCCCTGTCCTCTCTTCTCACTCTGGTATTGACCATCCTACTCCTGTCCTCTCTTCTCCCTCTGGTATTGATTATCCTACTCCCTGCCCTCTCTTCTCACTCTGGTATTGACCATCCTACTCCCTGTCCTCTCTTCTCTTCTGGTATTGACTATCCTACTCCCTGGTCCTCTCTTCTCCCTCTTGTATTGACCATCCTACTCCCTGTCCTCTCTCCTCCCTCTGGTATTGACCATCCTACTTCTCCCTGTCCTCTCTTCTCCCTCTGGTATTGACCACCTACTACTCCTTTCCTGTCTCTCTCCTCTTGGTATTGACCATCCTACTCCCTGTCCTCTCTTCTCCCCTGGTATTGACCATCCTACTCCCTGTCCTCTCTCTCTCCCTTTGTATTGGACTATCCTACTCCCTGTCCTCTCTTCTCCCTTTGGTATTGACCATCCTACTCCCTGTCCTCTCTTCTCCCTCTGGTATTGACCATCCTACTCCCTGTCCTTCTTCTCCCTCTGGTATTGACCATCCTGCTCCCTGTCCTGTCTTCTCCGCTCTGGTATTGACCATGCTACTACCCCTGTCCTCTCTTCTCACCTGGTATTGACCATCCTACTTCCTGTCCTCTCTTCTCCCTCTGTTTGACCATCCTACCTACTCCCTGTCCTGGTCTTCTCCCTCTGGTATTGACCATCCTACTACCCCTTCCTCTCTTCTCTCTCTCTGGTATTGACCATCCTACTCTCGCTTTCCTGTCTTCTCCCTCTGGTATTGACCATCCTACTCCCTGTCTCTCGTCCTCCCCTCTGGTATTGACCATCCTACTCCCTTCCCTCTCTTCTCACCTCTGGGTATTGACCATCCTACTCCCTGTCCTCTCTTCTCACTCTGGTATTGACCATCCTACTCTCCCTGTCCTCTCTCTCCCTCTGGTATTGACCATCCTACTCCTTGTCCTGTCTTCTCCCTCTGGTATTGACCATCCTACTCCTTGTCCTGTCTTCTCCCTCTGGAATTGACCATCCTACTTTCTCCTCTTTCCCTCCTCTTCTCCCTCTGTATTGACCACCTACTCCCTTTCTCCTGTCTTCTTCCTCTGGTATTGACCCATCCTACTTCTCCCTGTCCTCTCTTCTCCCCTCGGTATTGACCATCCTACTCCCGTCCACTCTTCTCCCTCTTGTATTGACTATCCACACCCTATCCCTCTCTCTCCCTTTGGTATTGACATCCTACTCCCTGTCCTCTTCTCACTCTGGTATTGACATACTACTTCCTGTCCTCTCTCTCACTCGTGGTATGACCATCCTAACTTCCCTTCCTGTCTTCCCCCTCTGGTATTGGACCATCCTACTCTCCTTGTCCTCTCTCTTCTCACTCTGTATTGACCATCCTACTCTCCTCTGCCCTCTTCTCCCTCTGGTATGACCATACTACTACTCTTTCCCTGCCTCTCTTCTCCCTCTGGTATTGACCATCCTACTCCGGTCCTCTCTTCCCCTCTGGTATGACCATCCTACTCCCTGTCCTCTCTTCTCCTCTCTGTATTGACCATCCTACTCCCTGTCCTCTCTTCTCCCTCTGGTATTGACCATCCACTTTCCCTGTCCTCCTCTCTCCCCTCTGGTATTGACCATCCTACTCCCTGTCCTCTCTTCTTCCCTCTGGTAATTGACCATCCTACTCCCTCCTGTCCTCATCTTCTCTCCTCTGGTATTGACCATCCTACTCCCTGTCCTCTCTTCTCCCTCTGGTATTGACCATCCTACTCCCTGTCCTCTCTTCTCTTCTGGTATTGACCATCCTACTCCTGTCCTCTTCTTTCGTCACTCTGGTATTGACCATCCTACTCCCTGTCCTCGATCTTCTCCCTCTTGTATTGAACCATCCGACTCCTTGTCCTGTCTTCTCTCCTCTGTATTGACCATCCTACTCCTGCCTTTCCTCTCTTCTCCCTCTGGTATTCACCATTCTTCTCCCTGTTCCTCTATTCTCTCTCCCTCTGGTATTGGACCATCCTACTCTCCTGGCCCTCTCCTTCTCCCTCTTGTATTCACTCTCCTACTCCCTTACTCCTTTCTTCTCTTCTTCCCTCTGTATTCACCATCCTACTCCCTGTCCTCTCTTTCTCCCTCTGGTATTGACCAACCTACTACTCCCTGTCCGTTGTCTCCCTCTGGTATTTGACCATCCTACTCCCTGTCCTCCTTCTCCCCCTCTGGTATTGACCATCCACTCCTGTCCTGTGTTCTCCCTTTGGTATTGACCATCCTACTCCCTGTCCTCTCTTCTCCCTCTGGTATTGACCAACCTACTCCTTGTCCTGTGTTCTCCCTCTGGTATTGACCATCCTACTCCCTGTCCTCTCTTCTCCCTCTGGTATTGACCATCCTACTCCCTTTCCTGTCTTTTCCCTCTGGTATTGACAATCCTACTCCCTGTCCTCTCTTCTCTCCCTTCTTCTCCCTCTGGTATTGACCATCCTACTCTCCCTGTCCACTCTTCTCCCTCTTGTATTGACTATCCTACACCCTATCCTCTCTTCTCCCTTTGGTATTGACCATCCTACTCCCTGTCCTCTCTTCTCCCTCTGGTATTGACCATCCTACTCCCTGTCCTGTCTTCTCCCTCTGGTATTGACCCATCCTACTCCCTTTCCTGTCTTCTCCCTCTGGTATTGACCATCCTACTCCCTGTCCTCTCTTCTCCCTCTGGTTATTGACCATACTACTACTTCCCTGTCCTCTCTTCTCCCTCTGGTATTGACCATACTACCTCCCTGTCCTCCTCTTCTCTCCCTCTGGTATTGACCATCCTACTCCCTGTCCTCTCTTCTCCTCTGGTATTGACCCACCTACTCCCTGTCCTCTCTTCTCCCTCTGGTAATTGACCATCCTACTCTACCTGTCCTCCTCCTCTCTCCTCTGGTATTGACCATTCCTAACCTCCCTGTCCTCCTCTTCTCCCTCTGTATTGACCATCCTAACTCCCTGTCCTCTCTTCTCCCTCTGGTATTGACCATCCTACTCCTTCCCTGTCTCTCTTCTCCCTCTGGTATTGACCATCCTACTCTCTCCTGTCCTCTCTTCTCTCCCCTCTGGTATTGACCATCCTACTTCTACTCCCTTCCTCTCTTCTCACTCTGGTATTGACCATCCTACTCCCTGTCCTCTCTTCTCCTCCCTCTGGTATTGACCATCCTACTCCTTGTCCTGTCTTCTCCCTCTGGTATTGACCATCCTACTTCCCTGTCCTCTCTTCTCCCCTCTGGTATTCACCATTCTTCTCCCTGTCCTCGTCTTCTCCCTCTGGTATTGACCATCCGACTCCCTGTCCTCTCTTCTTTCCCCTCTTGTATTCACTCTCCTACTCTCTCCCTGTCCTCTCTTCTCCCTCTGGTATTCACCATCCTACTCCCTGTCCTCTCTTCTCCCTCTGGTATTGACCAACCTACTCTCCCTGTCCTGTGTTCTCCCTCTGGTATTGACCATCCTACGACCCTGTCCTCTCTTCTCCCTCTGGTATTGACCATCCTACTCTTCCCTTGTCCTGTGTTCTCTCCCTTTGGTATTGACCATCCTACTCCCTGTCCTCTCTTCTCCCTCTGGTATTGACCAACCTACTCCCTGTCCTGTGTTCTCCCTCTGGTATTGACCATCCTACTCCCTGTCCTCTCTTCTCCCTCTGGTATTGACCATCCTACTCCCTTTCCTGTCTTCTCCCTCTGGTATTGACCATCCTACTCCCTGTCCTCTCTTCTCCCTCTGGTATTGACCATCCTACTCCCTGTCCTCTCTTCTCCCCTCTTGTATTGACTATCCTACTCCCTGTCCTCTCTTCTCCCTTTGGTATTGACCACCTACTCCCTGTCCCTCCTCTCTTCTCCCTCTGGTATTGACCATCCTACTCCCCCTGTCCTGTCCTTCTCTCTCTCCTCGGTATTGACCATCCTACTCCCTGTCCTCTCTTCTCCCTCTGGTATTGACATCCTCCTACTCCCCTGTCCACTCTTCTCCCTCTTGTATTGACTATCCTACTCCCTATCCTCTCTTCTCTCCCTTTGGTATTGACCATCCTACTCCCTGTCCTCTCTTCTCCCTCTGGTATTGACCATCCTACTCCCTGTCCTGTCTTCTCCCTCTGGTATTGACCCATCCTACTCCCTTTCCTGTCCTTCTCTGCCCTCTGGTATTGACCATCCTACTCCCTGTCCTCTCTTCTCCCCTGGTATTGACCCATCCTACTCCCTGTCCTCTCTTCTCCCTCTTGTATTGACTATCCTACTCCCTGTCCTCTCTTCTCCCTTTGGTATTGACCATCCTACTCCCTGTCCCTCTTCTCCCTCTGGTATTGACCAACCTACTCCCTGTCCTCTCTTCTCACTCTGGTATTGACCATCTACTCCCTGTCCTCTCTTCTCACTCTGGTATTGACCATCTCCTCCCTGTCCTCCTCTTCTCCCTCTGGTATTGACCATCCTACTCCTTGTCCTGTCTTCTCCCTCTGGTATTGACCATCCTACTCCCTGTCCTCTCTTCTTCTCCCTCTGGTATTCACCATTCTTCTCCCTGTCCTCTCTTCTCCCTCTGGTATTGACCATCCTACCCCTGTACCTCTTCTCCCTCTTGTATTCACTCTCCCTCCTACTCCCTGTCCTCTCTTCTCCCTCTGGTATTCACCATCCTACTCCCTGTCCTCTCTTCTCCCCTCTGGTATTGACCAACCTACTCCCTGTCCTGTGTTCTCCCTCTGGTATTGACCATCCTACTCCCTTTCCTCTCTTCTCTCCTCTGGTATTGACCATCCTACTCCCTGTCCTGTGTTCTCCCTTTGGTATTGACCATCCTACTCCCTGTCCTCTCTTCTCCCTCTGGTATTTACCCACCTACTCCCTGTCCTGTGTTCTCCCTCTTGGTATTGACCATCCTACTCCCTGTCCTCTCTTCTCCCTCTGGTATTGACCATCCTACTCCCTGTCCTCTCTTCTCCCTCTGGTATTGACCATCCTACTCCCTGTCCTCTCTTCTCCTCTGGTATTGACCATCCTTCTCCCTGTCCTCTCTTCTCCCTCTTGTTATTGACTATCCTACTCCCTGTCCTCTCTTCTCCCTTTGGTATTGACCATCCTACTCCCTGTCCTCTTCTTCTCCCTCTGTATGACCATCCTACTCCCTGTCCTGTCTTCTCCCTCTGGTATTGACCATCCTACTCCCTGTCCTCTCTCTCCCTCTGGTATTGAACCATCCTACTCCCTGTCCACCTTTCTCCCTCTTTGTTTGACTATCCTACTATCCTACTCCCTATCCTCTCTTCCCTCCTCTCCTTTGGTTTTTGACCATCCTACTCCCTGTCTCCTCTTCTCCCCTCTGGTATTACCATCCTACTCCCTGTCCTTTCTTCTCCCTCTGGTATTTGAACCATCCTATTCCCCTTTCCTGTCTTCTCCCTCTGGTATTGACCATCCTAACTCCCTGTCCTCTCTTCTCCCTCTGGTATTGACCATACCTATTACTCCCTGTCTCACTCTTCTATCCCTCTGGTATTGACCATCCTACTTCCCTGTCCTCCCTCTTCTTCTCCCTCTGGTATTGACCATCCTACTCCCTGTCACTCTCTTCTCCCTCTGGTATTGACCATCCTACTCCCTTGTCCTCTCTTCTCCTCTGCCCTCTGGTATTGACATCCTACTCCCTGTCCTCTCTCTCCCTCTCGGTATTGACCATCCTCTCTACTCCCTGTCCTCCTCTTCTTCCCTGGTATTGACCATCCTACTCCCTGTCCTCTCTTCTCCCTCTGGTATTGACATCCTCTCCCTGTCGTCTCCTTCTCCACTCTGGTATTGACCATCCTAACTATCTTCCGTCCTCTCTTCTCACTCTGTATTGACCATCCTACTAGGTCCACTTCCTCTCTTCTCCCTCTGGTATTGACCATCCTACTCCTGTCCTGTCTTCTCTCTCCCTCGGGTATTGACCATCCTACTCCCTGTCCTCTCTTCTCCTCTGGTATTCACCATTCCTTCTCCCTGTCCTCGTCTTCTCCCTCTGTATTGACCATCCTACTCCTGTCCTCTCTCTCCCTCTTGTATTCATATCTACTCTCTCCCTGTCCTCCTCTCTCCCTCTGGTAGTCAATCCATCCTACTCCCTGTACCTCTCTGCTCTCTCCCTCTGGTATTGACCAACCTACTCCCTGTCCGTGTTCTCCTCTGGTATTGACCATCCTACTCACCTGTCCTCTCTTCTCCTCTGGTATTGACCATCCCTACTCCCTGTCCTGTGTTCCTCCCTCTGGTATTGACCATCCTACTCCCTGTCCTCTCTTCTCCTCCCCTCGGGTATTGACCATCCTACCTGTCCTCGCCTCTTCTCCCTCTGGTATGACCTCCTACTCTTCCCTTCCTCCTCTATCTCTCTTCTTCCCTCTGGTATTGACCATCCACACTCCTCTACTCCCTGTCCTCTCTTCTCCCTCTGGATTGACCATCCTACTCACTGTCCTCTCTTCTTCTCCCTCTGGTATTGACCATGCCTACTTCCCTGTCCTCTCTTCTCACCTGGTTTGACCTCCTACTCCTTGTCCTCTTCTCCCTCTGGTTTGTGACCATCCTACTCCCTGTCCTCTCTTTTCGCCCCTGGTTTTGAACATCCTACTCCTGTCCTCTCTTCTCCCTCTGGTATTGATTATCCTACTCCCTGTCCTCTCTTCTCACTCTGGTTTGACCATCCTACTCCCTGTCCTCTCTTCTCTTCTGGTATTGACTATCCTACTCCCTGTCCTCTCTCTCACTCTGGTATTGACCATCCTACTCCCTGTCCTCTCTTCTCCCTCTGGTATTGATGTCTCTACTTCCCTGTCCCTCTCTTCTCACTCTGGTATTGCCTCATCCTAACTCCCTGTCCTCATCTTCTCTTCTGGTATTGACTATCCTACTGTATCTACTCCCTGTCCTCTCTCTCTTACTCTCCCTCTTGTATTGACTCACCTACTCCTGTCCTCTCTCCTCCCTCTGGTATGGACCATCCTACTCCCTGCCCTCTCTCTTCTCCCTCTGGTATTGACCCATCCTACTCCCTTCCTGTCTTCTCCCTCTGGTATTGACCATCCTACTCCCCTGTCCTCTTCTTCTCCCCTCTGGTATGACCATCCTACTCCCTTGTCCTCTCTCTTCTCCCTCTTGTATTGACTATCCTACTCCTGTCCTCTCTTCTCTTCTCTTGGTATTGCCATCCTACTCCCTGTCCTCTCTTCTCCCTCTGGTATTTGACATCCTACTACTCCTCCTGTCCTTCTTCTCCTCTGGTATTGACAATCCTGCTCCTGTCCTGTCTGTCTCGCTCTGGAATTGAACCATGCTACTCTCCTGTCCCTCTCTTCTCACTCTGGTATTGACCATCCTCTCATCACCCCTGTCCTCTCTTCTCCCTCTGGTAATTGCCATCCTACTCCCTGTCCTGTCTTCTCCCTCTGGTATTGACCATCCTACTCCCTGTCCTCTCTTCTCTCTCTGGTATTGACCATCCTACTCCTTTTCCTGTCTTCTCCCTCTGGTATTGACCATCCTACTCCCTGTCCTCGTCTTCTCCCTCTATGACCATCCTACTCCCTGTCTCCTCTTCTCCTCTGGTATTGACCATCCTACTACTCCTGTCTCCTTCTCTTCTCCCTCTGGTATTGACCATCCTACTTCTCCCTGTCCTCTCTTCTACCCTGGTATTGACATCCTACTCCCTGTCCGTCTCTTCTCTCTCCTCTGGTATTGACCATCCTACTCCCTGTCCTCTCTTCTCCCTCTGGTATTGACCATCCTACTCCCTGTCCTTCTTCTTCCCTCTGGTATTGACCATCCTACTCTCCTGTCCTCATCTTCTCACTCCCTGGTATTGACCATCCTACTCTCCCTGTCCTTCTTCTCTCCTCTGGTATTGACCATCCTACTCCCTGTCCTGTCTTCTCCCCACTGGTATTGACCATCCTACTCCCTGTCCTCTCTTCTTCCCTCTGGTATTCACCATCTTCTTCTCCCTGTCCTTCTATTCTCCCTCTGGTAGTGACCTCCATCCTGTCCTTCTTCTCCCTCTGTATTCACTCTCCTACTCCCTGTCCTCTCTTCTCCCTCTGGTATTGACCACCTACTCCCTGTCTCTTTCTCCCTCGGTATGGACCATCCTACTCCCTGTCCTCTCTTCCCCTCTGGTATTGACCACCCTACTTCCCTGTCCACTCTCTCCCTCTTGTATTGACATCCTACCCCTATCCTCTTCTCCTTTGGTTTGACCATCCTACTCCCTTGTTCCTCTCTTCTCCTCTGGTATTGACCATCCTACTCCCTGTCCTCTCTTCTCCCTCTGGTATTGACCATCCTACTTCCCTTTCCCTGTCTTCTCCCTCTGGTATTGACCATCCTACACCCTGGTCTCTTCTCCGCTCCCTCTGTATTGACCTATACTTCTACTTCCTGTCCTCTCTTCTCCCTCTGGTATTGACCATACTACTCCATGTCCCTCTCTTCTTCCTCTTGGTATTGACCATCCTACTCCGCTGTCCTCTCTTCTCCCTCTGGTATTGACCATCCTACTCCTGTCCTCATCTTCTCCCTCTGGTATTGACCATCCTACCCCTGTCTCTCTTCTTCTCCCTCTGGTATGGACCATCCTACTCCCCCTGTCCTCTCTTCTCCCTCTGGTATTGACATCCTACTCCTGTCCCTCTCTTCTCCCTCTGGTATTGACCATTCCTATCTCGTCCTCTCTTTCTTCTTCTCTGTATTGACCATCCTACTCCCTGTCCTCTCTTCTCCCTCTGGTATTGACCATCCTACTCCCTGTCCTCTCTTCTCACTCTGGTATTGACCATCCCTACTCCCTGTCCTCTCTTCTCCCTCTGGTATTGACATCCTACTCCCTGTCCTCTCTTCTCCCTCTGGTATTGACCATCCTACTCCCTGTCCTCTCTTCTCCCTACTGGTTTGCACCATTCTTCTCCCTGTCCTCTCTTCTCCTCCCTCTGGTATTGACCATCCACTCCTCCCTGTCCTCTCTTCTCCCTCTTGTATTCACTCTCCTACTCCCTGTCCTCTCTTCTCTCCCTCTGGATGCACCATCCTACTCCCTGTCCTCCTCTTCTCCCTCTGTATTGACCAACCTACTCCTGTCCTGTGTTCCTTCGCTCCTCTGTATTGAACCATCCTACTCCTGTCCTCCTCTTTACTTCTTTTCTCCCTCTGGTATTGACCATCCGACTCCTGTCCTCTTTCTCCTCTTGGTATTGACCACCTACTCCCTGTCCTCTCTTTCTCCCTCTGGTATTGACCAACCTACTCCCTTCCTTTTCTTCCTCTGGTATTGACCACCTACCCCTGTCTCTCTTCTCCCTGGTATTGACCATCCTACTCCACTGTCCTGTCTTCTCCCTCTGGTATTGACATACTCATCCTCTCCCTGTCCTCTCTTCTCCTCTGGTATTGACCATCCTACTCCTGTCCTCTCGTTCTCCCTCTTGTATTGACCATCCTACTCCCTGTCCTCTCTTCTCCCTTGGTATTTACCATCCTACCCCTGTCCTCTCTTCTCCCTCTGGTATGACCATCCTACTACCCTGTCCTGTCTCTCCCTCTGGTATTGACCATCCTACTCCCTGTCTCTCCTTCTCTCCCTCTGGTATTGACCATCCTATCCTTCCCTGTCCATCTTCCTCCTCTGGTATTGACTATCCTACTCCTTCCTCTCTTCTCCCTTTGGTATTGACATCCTACTCCTGTCCTCTCTTCTCCCTCGGTATTGACCATCCTACTCCCTGTCCTGTCTTCTCCCTCTGGTTATTGACCATCCTCCTTACTCCCTTTCCTGTCTCCCCTCTGGTATTGACCATCCTACTCCCTGTCCTCTCTTCTCCTCTGTATGACCATCTATCCTGTCCTCTGTCTCTCTGTATTGACTACCTACTCCCTGTCCTCTCTTCTCCTCTGGTATTGACCATCCTTCTCCCTGTCCTCTCTTCTCCCTCTGGTTATTGACAACCTACTCCCTGTCCTTCTTCTCACTCTGGTATTGACCATCCTACTCCTCCTCTCTTCTCCACTCTGGTATTGACCATCCTACTCCCTGTCCCCTCTTTCTCCCCTGTATTGACCATTCCTACTCCTTGTCTGTTCTTACCACTCTGGTATTGACCATCCTACTCCCTGTCCTCTCTCTCCCTCTGGTATTGACCATTCTAATCTCCCTGTCACCTCTCTTCTCTCCCTCTGGTATTGACCATCCTACTCCCTGTCCCATCTTACTGCCTCTGGTTATACTCTCCTACTCCTGTCCTCTTCTTCTCCTCTGGATTGACCATCCTACTTCTCTTCTGTCCTCTTGCTCCCTCTGGTATTGACCAGACCTACTCCCTGTACTCGTTTCTCCCTACTGGTATTGAACCATCCTACTCCCTTCCTGGTGTCTCCTTGGATTGAACATCCTATCTGTCCTGTTTCACCTTTGGTATTGACCATCCTACTCCCTGTCCTCTCTCTCCACTCTGGTATTGTGACTATACCTACTCCCTGTCCTGTTTCTCCCTCTTGGTATTGACCATCCACTCCTGTCCTCTCTTCTCCCTCTGGTATTGCCATCCACTCCCTTTCTGTCTTCTCCCTCTGGTATTGACCATCCACTCCCTGTCCTCTTCTCTCCCTCTGGTATTGACCATCCTATCTCCCTGTCCTCTCTTCTCTTCTCCCTCTTGTATTGACTATCCTACCTCTCTCCCTGTCCTTCTTCTCCTTTGTATTGACCATCCTACTCCCTGTTTCCTCTCTTCTCCCTGGTATGACCATACTCCTTACTCCCGCTGTCTTCTCCTCTGGTATTGACCATCCTACTCCCTTTCTTTTCTCCCTCTGGTATTGACCCTCCTACTCCCTGTCCACTCTTCTCACTCTGGTATTGACCATCCTACTCCCTGTCCTCTCTTCCTCCTATTGGTTGACTCATCCTACTCCCTGTCCTCTATCTTCTCCTCGGTATTTACCACCTAACTTCCCTGGTCCCTCGTCTTCTCCCTCTGGATTGACCATCCTACTCCCTGTTCCTGTCTTCTCCCTCTGGTATTGACCATCCTATCCCTCTCTCTCCTCGGTTCTTCTCCCTGGTTGACCATCTCTCAACAACTCCCTGTCCATCTTCCTCTCCTCGGTATTGACCTCCTACTACTCCCTGTCTCATCTTCTCCCTCTCTGGTATGACTCATCCTAACCCGTCCTCTCTTCTCCCTTGGTATTGACCATCCTACTCTCCCTGTCCTCTCTTCTCCCTCTGGTATTGACCATCTATCTCCCTGTCCTCTCTTTCTCCCTTGGTATTGACCATCCATACTCCCTTGTCCTCTCTCTCCCTCTGGTATTGACCATTCCAACTCCCTGTCCTCCTTCTCCCTCTGGTATTGACC
Source organism: Hymenochirus boettgeri (assembly GCA_019447015.1). NCBI lineage: Eukaryota > Metazoa > Chordata > Amphibia > Anura > Pipidae > Hymenochirus > Hymenochirus boettgeri. The sequence goes on along the minus strand of JAACNH010000159.1, from coordinate 232,464 downwards.
ATACCTACTTCCCTGTCCTCTTCTTCCCTCTGGTATTGACTCATCTACTCCTGTCCTCTCCTCTCTCACTCTGGTATTGACCATCCTACTCCCTGTCCTGCTCTCTCCCTCTCTGGGTCATTGACCATCCTACGTGTCCTGTCTTCTTCTCCCTCTGGTATGTGACCATCCTACTCCCTGTCCTCTCTTCTCCCTCTGGTATCCTCCACTCCTTCTTCTCCCTCTGGTCCATCTCTATCTCCCTACTGGTATGACCGTCCTACTTACTTCCCTGTCCTCTTTTTCCCTCTTTCTTCACTATCCTACTCCCTGTCCTATCTTCTCCCTCTGGTATTGCACCATCCTACTCCCTGTCCTCTCTTCTCCCTCTGGTATGACCACCTACTCCCTGTCCGTGTTCTCCCTATGGTAATTGAACCATCCTACTCCCTTCTCCTCTTCTTCTCCCTCTGTAATTGACCATCCTACTCCCTGTCCTTTGTCTCCCTCTGGTATTTGACCATCCGACTCCGTCCTCTCTTCTCCCTCTGGTATTAGACCACTCCTACTTCCCTTTCCCTGTCTTCTCCCTCTGTATTGACCTCCTACTCCTGTCTTCTCTTCTCCCTCTGGTATTGACTCATCCTTACTCCCTGTCCTCTCTTCTCCACTCTGTATTGACTATCCTACTCCTGTCCTCTCTTCTCCCTTTGGTATTGACCATCCTACTCCCTGTCTCTCTTCTCCCTCTGGTTTTGACCATCCTACTCCCCTGTCTGTCTTACTCCCTCTGGTATTGACCAACTCTCCGTCTCCCACTGTTTACCCCTTCCTTTCTTTATCCCTGCTGGTATGTGACTAGCCAACTCCCTGCCTCTTCTTCTCCTCTGGTATTGGACATCCTACCCCCTGTACCTCTCTTCTCCCTGGATTGACCTCTATTTCCTTGTCGTTCCTATGGTGCCATCCTACTCCTTCCAGTATTGGACCTCCTACTCGGCCTTATTCTCTGTATGCCATTCTCCCGTACACTCCCTCGGTATGACATCTTACTTCCCGTCCTCTCTTCTCCCTCTGGATTGAACCAGCCACTCCCTGTCCTCTCTTCTCCCGATGTATTGGACCATCCTAACTGCCCTGTCCTCCTCTTCTCCCTCTGGGTATTGACCATACACTCCTTCGTCCTCTCTTCTCCCTCTGGTATTTGACCATCCTACTACCCCTGTCCTCTCTTCTTCCTCTGGTATTGACATCTACTCCCTGGTCCTCTCTCTTATCCCTCGGTAATTGACCATCCTACTCCCCTGTCGTCTCTTTCCCTCTGGTTATTGACCACCTACTCCCCTGTCCTCTCTTACATATGACTGGTATTGAACGCATCCTACGCCCTGTCCTCCTCTTTCTCCCTGGTATCGTGACCATCCTACGTCCTTGTCCTGTCTTCTCCCCTATGTATTGACCATCCTCTCCCTGTCCTCTCTTCTACCTCTGGTATGTCCCCATTCTGTCTCCTCCGTCCTCTCTTTCCCTCTGGTATGACCATCCTACTCCCTGTCCTCTCTTCTCCTCTTATGATTCACTATCCTACTCTCCTGTCCTCTCTTCTCCCTCTGGTATTCACCAATCCTACTCCCTGTCCCTCTCTCTCCTCGGATGACCAACCTACTCTCCCTGTCCTGTGTGTTCTCCCTCTGGGTGATATGGTACCTCTCTACCCTTTCCATGTCCTACCCCTCTTGTCTCCCTCTGGTATTGACCATCCTACTCCTGTCCTTTTCTCCTCTGGTATGACCATCCTACTCCCTGTGCCTCTCTCTCCTCGGTATTGACCATTCCTATATCCCTGTCCTCTCTGTCTCCCTCTGGTATGACTCATACTCCCTGTCTCTCTTCTCACTCTGGTTATGCACATCCTACTTCCACTCCTGTACTCTCGTCTCATACTGGTATTGACCATCCTACTTTCCCTGTCCTCTCTTCTCCCTCTGGTATTGAACCATCCACTTTCCTTGTTCCTCTCTTCTCCCTTGGTTTTGACCACTACTCCTTGTCTCTCTCTCTTCCCTCTGGTTTGACCATCCTACTCGCTGTCCTCTTTCTCCCTCTGTATTGTAATTACCCTACTCCCTGTCCTCTCTTCTCCACTCTGGTATTGACCATCCTACTCCTCGTCTCTCGTCTCTTCTGGTATTGACTACTTACCCTTTCCCTCTTCTCATCTGGTTTACCTCTCCTACTCCTTTCACGGTATCACAATCCCTGTCTCCTTCCTCCTAGGTATTGTTAATCCTAACCTCCCTGTTCCTCTGCCTTCTCACCTGGTATTGACCATACTACTACCCCTGTCCTCTGTTCTCTTCTGGTAGTTGACTATCCTACTTCCCTGTCCTATCTTCTCCACTCTTGTATTGACCATCCACTCCGGTCCTCTCTCCTCCCTCTGGTATTGAACCATCCTACTCCCTGTCCGCTCTTCTCCACTCTGGTATTAACCATCCTACTACACTCCTTTCCTCGTTTCTCCCTCTGGTATTGACCATCCTACTCCTGTCCTCTCTTCTCCCTCTGGTTATTGGTACCTATCCTACTCCGTAGTCCTACTCTTCCCTCTGTATTGACTATCCTACCCCGTCCTCTATTCTCTCCTTTGGTAGTGACCATCCTACTCCCTGTTCCTCTTCGCCCTCTGGTATTGGACCATCCTACTCCCTGTCCGTCTTTCTCCCTGCGGTATTTTGACACATCCTGCTCCCTGTCCTTGTCCTTCTCGCCTGGTTTGACCATGCTTACTTCCCGTCCTCTCTTCTCACTCTGGTAGACACATCCTACGCTTCCCTGTTCCTCTCTTCTCCTCTGTATGACCATCCTAACTCCGCATGCGTCTTCTCCCTCTGGTATTGACCATCCTTACTCCCGTCCTCTCTTCGCTCTCTGGGTATGTGACCATCTCTCCTTTTCCTGTCTTCCTCCCTCTGGTATGCACCATCCTACTCCTGTCCTCTTCTTCTCCCTCTGGTATTGCCCATCTACTTCCCTGTCCTCTCTTCTCCCTCTGGTATTGACCATCCTAACTCCCTGTCCTCTTCTTCTCTCCCCTCTGGTATTGACCATCCACTCCTTCCTCTCCTTCCCCCTCTGGATTGACCATACTCTCTTCCCTGTCCTCTCTTTCTCCTCTGGTATTGACCATCCTACTCCTGTCCTCTCTTCTCCCGCTGTATTGACCATCCTAAACTCTCCCTGTCCTCTCTCTCTCCCTCTGGTATTGCCATCCTACTCTCCTGTCCTCTCTTCTCACTCTGGTATTGACATCCTACTCCCCTGTCCTCCTTCTCCTCTGTATTGACCATCCTACTCCTTGTTCCTGTCTTCCCTCCCTCTTGTATTGACCATCCACTCCCTGTCCTCGCTCTTCTCCCTCTGTTATTCCACCAGCTTCTCCCTGTCCTCTATTCTCCCTCTGGTATTGACCATCCTACTCCCTGGCCTCTCTTCTCCCTCTTGTATTCACTCTCCTACTCCCTGTCCTCTCTTCTCCCTCTGGTATTGACCATCCTACTCCCTGTCCTCTCTTCTCCCTCTGGTATTGACCATCCTACTTCCCGTCCTCCTCTTCTCCGCTCTTGTATTCACTCCCTACTTTCCCTGGTCCTCATCTTCCTACTCTGGTATTGACCATTCTATCTTCCTGTCCTCTCTTCTCCTCTGGTATTGACCAACGCTATCCAAAACTCCCTGTCCTGTGTTTCTCCCTCTGGTATTGAACCATCCTACTCCCTGTCCTCTCTTCTCCCTCTGTATGACTCATCCACTCCCTGTCCTGTGGTCTCCCTTTGGTATTGACCATCCTACTCTCCCTGGTCCTCCTTCTCCCTCTTGTAGTGACCAACCTAACTCCCCCTTCCTTTGTTCTCCCTAGGTATTGACCCATCCTACTCCCTTTCCTCTCTTCTCCCTCTGGTATTGACCATCCTACTCCCTTCTGTCTTCCTCCTCTGGTATTGACCATCCTACTCCCTGTCCTCCTCTTCTCCCTCTGGTATTGACCACCCTCTCCCCCTGTCCAACTCTTCTTCTCCCCCGTCTTGTATTGACTACCTACACCTATCCTCTCTTCTCCTCCTTTTGTATTGACCATCCTACTCCCTGTCCCTCTTCTCCCTCTGGTATTGACCATCCTAACTCCTGTCCTGTCTTCTTCCTCCCTCGGTATTGACCATCTATAACTCTTACTACTCCCTTTCCTGTCTTCTTCCCCTGGTAATTGACCATCCTACTCCCTGTCCTCTCTTTTCCTCTGGTATTGACCATACTACTTTCTACTCCTGTCCTCTCTCTCCCTCTGGTATTGACCATACTACTCCCCGTCCTCTCTTCTTTCTCTTCTCCCTCTGGTATTGACCATCCTACTTCCCTTCCTCCCTCTTTTCTCCCTCTGGTATTGACCAATCCTACTCCCTGTCCTCTCTTCTCCCTCTGGTATTGACCATCCTACTCCCTGTCCTCTCTTCTCCCTCTGGTATTGCCATCCTAACTTCCCTGTCCTTCTCTTCTCCCTCTGGTATTGACCATCCTACTTCCCTGTCCTCTCTTTTCCGCTCTGTATTGACCATCCTACTTCCCTTCCTCTTCTTCTCCCTTGGTATTGACCATCCTCCTCCCTGGCCTCTTTCTCATCTGGTATTGACCATCCTACGACTGTCCTCTCTTCTCACTCTTTATTGACCCTCCTACTCCCTGTCCTCTCTTTTCCCTCTGGTATTGACATCCCTACTCCTTTTCCTGTCTTCTCCCTACTGGTATTGACCATCCGACTACTCCCTGTCCTCTCTTCTCCCTCGGTATTCACCATTCTTCTCCCTGTCCTCCTTCTCTTTCTCCCTCTGTATTGACCATCCCTACTTCCCTGTCCCTCTCGTCTCCCTCTTGTATTCACTCTCCTACTCCCTGTCCTCTCTTCTCTCCCTCTGGTATTCACCCTCCTAACCCCTGTCCTCTCTTCTCCCTCTGTATGACCAACCTACTTACTCCCGTCCTTGTTCATCCCTCTGGTATTGACCACCGACTCCCCGTCCCTCCGTCTTCTTCCGCTGTGGGCGGTGTGTACCTCTGGCGCGCCACGGGCCGCCCACCTCAGGCAGGGGGGGGGGGCCTGCCCCACGAGGGGCGCCGCGCGAGTCGCGCCTGCTGTCTACTCCCGCTCGGGCTGCACTAAGTTGAGTTTCTCCCCTTTGGTAGTGACCATCCTACTTCACTACTTGACGACTTCTACTCTACTACTTTTACTACTCCTAACTCTACTTAACTACTACTTTTTGTCAGCCACTCTCTACTACTACTCTCCTAACTCTACTACTTACTTCCTAAACTACTTAACTCCTACTACTACTTCCTACTTTCCTACTTCTACACTTTCTAAACTCTAACTACTTTCTAACTTTACACTTCTCCTACTTCTACTCTACTACTCTTACTTTTCTAAAGACTTACTTACTGCCTATACTTTCTTCTAACTTACTTACTAACTTTCATCCTACATACTACTCACTCTACTCCTACTCTCCTCTCTTAACTACTTACTCTTCTCACTTCCTACTTAGCTACTAAACTACTTTACTCTCTACTAACTACCTACTACCTACTCTACTCTCTCTCTCTCCTACTACTCCTCCACTCTCTAGCTCTCTTCTTACTACTCTTCTACCTACTCTCTTACTTACTCTCTACTTACTAACTACTACTACTACTCTACTTCTACTCTACTACTCTCCACTACTCTTTTCTACTACTACTAACTCTCTACTACTCTACTACTTCTCTTACTTTAACTCTCCATCCTACTCTACTACTCCTAACTCTCGTCTTACTCTCCCTACAACTCGACGTACTTACTTTACTTACTTCCTCTACTCTGCTGCATCCTACTACTACGTCCTAACGCTCTACTCTACTTTAACAACTACACTTACTCTAACTTCTCTCTCTCTACCTTACTCTCTACTTACTACTCACTTAACTCTACTTCTTCCTACTTTCTTCTTACAATACTACTTCTCCTACGACTTACTACTACTTCTAACTCTACTTCCTAACTACTAACTCTCTTACTCTCCCTACTCCCTACTTCTCTCTACTTTCTACCTACTACTTCTAACTCTTTCTCTTACTTACCTAAAACTCTCTCTTCTTACTACTCTTAACCTACTTCTCTAACTACGGTGAATTACTCTCTAACTCTTCAACTCTAACTTCACTACTTACTCCTTGCCATCCTAACTAACTCTCTATCTACTCGACTACTTACTACTCTACTAACGTCCTCTTACTACTTACTACTTCTACTACTACTACTATACTCTACTTTTACTACTTTTAACACTACTATACTTAACTTACTCCTACTTACTCTACTACCTTCTACTCTCCTACTTACTTAACTACTACTTACTACTCGCTTTACTCCGACTCACTCTAACTAACTCTACTCCGCCTTACTACTACTTAAACTACTCTCTACTACTTTACTTGCCTATCCCTTACATTTACTACTACTACTACTACTCTTGCTTTACTCTACTTTAACTCTACTATCCTACTACTATACTACTGACTTGACTTCTACTTACTCTAGGCGACTACTACAACTCTACTATTACTACTCTACTACTACTCCACTACTTCTCTCGGCCTGGTCTCCTCTCCTTCTCCCTCTGTATTGACCACCTACTCCCTTGTCTGTGTTCTCCCTCTGGTATTGCCATCCTACTCCCTGTCCTCTTCTTCTTCTCCCCCTCTGGTATTGACCTCCTACTTTCTACCCCTTTCCTGTCTTTCTCCCTCTGGTATTTGACCACCTACTCCCTGTCCTCTCTTCTCCTCGCTCTGTATTTGACCATCCTACTCCCTGTCCTATCTTCTCCCTCTGCGTATGCATCCTGCTCCCTGTACTGTCTCTCGTTCTGTATACCCTCTTCTCCTTCCCCTGTATTGACCGATCCTACTCTCCCTGTCCTCTCTTCTCCACTCTGGTATTGACCCACCTACCACTCCCTGTCCTGTCTTCTCACTCTGGTATTGACCACCTAACTCCCTGTCCCTCTTCTTCCTCTTCTCCCTTGGTATTGACCATCCTACTACTCCCTGTCCACTCTTCTCTCACTCTGTATTGACTATACCTCTCCCTATCCCTCCTCTTCTCCCTTTGGTATTGACTCCATCCATAATACTCCCCTATTCCGCGTCTTCTCCACTCTGGTATTGACCATCCTACTCCCTGTCCTGCTCTTCTCCTGGTATGACCATCCTACCTCCCTTTCCTGCTCTTCTTCCCCCTCTGGTATTTGACCATCCTACCTCCCTGTCCTCGGTCTTTCTCCCTCCTGGTATTTGACCTCCTACTCCTGTCCTTCTGCTCTCTTCTCGCTCTGGTATTGACAGCCTGACTCCCTGTCCTTTCTTCTCCCTTTGGTATATGACCATCCTACTCCTTGTCCTCGTCTTCTCCCTCCTGGTATTGACCAATCTACTCCCTGTCCCTCTCTTCCTCCATTCTGGTATTGACCATCCATTCCTCTTACCTCCTCCTTCTCCTCTTGGTATTGACCATCCTACTCCGTCCTCCTGTCTTCTCCCTCTGGTAATTGACCATCCCTACTAACCTCGATCCTCTCTCTCTCCCTCTGGGTATTGACATCCTACTCCCTGTCTCTCTTCATCTTCTCCCTCTGGATTCTACCATCTACTTTCCCGTCCCCCCTCTCTCCCTCTGGTATTGCCATCCTCCTCCCTGTCCTCTCTTCTCCCTCTCCCTCTTGTATTCACGTCCTACTCCTTCCCTGTCCTCCCTCTCTTCTCCCTCTGGTATCACCATCTACTCTCCTGTCCTCTCTTCTCCCTCTGTGTATTACACACCACTACTCCTGTCCTCCCTTGTTTAATCCCCCGCTTCTCTTCCCCTCTGTATTGACCATCCTACTCCCCTGTCCACTCCTTTCTCTCCCTCTGGTATTGTACCCTCCTACCCTGATTCCTGTCCCTTTGGTGCATCTTCCTCTTACTCCTTGTTGGTATTGAACCAACCTACTCCTGTCCTGCCTCTCTCTCCACTCTGTATTGACCACCCTACCTCCCTGTCCGCTCTCTTCTCCCTCTGTTAGTGACCAATCCTACTTCCTACTCCCTTTCCTGTCTTCTCCCTCTGGTATTTGACCATCCGTACTCCCTGTCCCTCTGTTCTCCCTCTCTGTTGACCATCCTTCTCTCGCCCTGTCCTCTCTTCTCCCTCTGTTTGACTATCCTACTCCCTGTCCTCTCTTCTCACTCTGGTAGTACCATCCGTAACTCCCCTTCCTCTCTTCTTCTCGCCTCTGGTATTGACCATCCACTCCTACTCCCTGTCCTTCTTCTCCCTCTGGTATTGACCATCCTACTCCCTGTCCTCTCTTCTCACCTCTGGTATTGCCCATCCTACTCCCCTGTCCTCTTCTCCCTCTTGGTATTGACTTCCTACTTCCCTAGTCCTCCTTCTCCCTGGTATTGACCATCCTACTCCCTGTCCTCTCTTCTCTCCACTCTTGTATTGACCATCCTACTCCTGTCCTTCTCTCCCTCTGGTATTGACCATCCTACCTACTTCCTTTCCTGTCTTCTTCCCTCTGTGGTCTTGACCATCCTACTCCTGTCCTCTTTCTCCCTCTGGTATTGACCATACTACTCCCTGTCCTCTCTTCTCCCTCTGGTATTGACCATCCTACTCCCTGTCCTCTCTTCTTCTCCCTCTGGTTATGCAACCATCCTACTCCCTGTCCTCTCTTCTCCCTCTGGTATTGACCATCCTACTCCCGTCCTCTCTTCTCCTCTGGTATTGACCATCCTAACTCCCTGTCCTCGTCTTCTCCCTCTGGTATTGACCATCCTACTCCCTGTCCTCTCTTCTCCCTCTGGTATTGACCATCCTACTCCCGTGTCCTCTCTTCTCCCTCTGGTATTGACCATCCTACTCCCTGTCGTCTCTTCTCCCTCTGGTATTGACCATCCTACTCCCTGTCCTCTCTTCTCACTCTGGTATTGACCATCCTACTCCCTGTCCTCTCTCTCCTCTCTGGTATTGACCATCCTACTCCTTGTCCTGTCTTCTCCCTCTGGGATTGACCATCCTCTCCATGTCCTCTCTTCTCCTATGGTATTCACCATCTCTCTCCCTGTCCTCTCTTTCCCTCTGGTATTGACCATCTACTCCCTGTCCTCTCTTCTCCCTCTTGATCACATCCTACTCCCTGTCCTCTCTTCTCCACTCTGTATTACCATCTACTTCCCTGTCCTCCTTCTCCCTCTGGTATTGACATACTACCCTACTGTCCTGTTTTCTCTCCCTCTGGTATTGACCCATCCTACTCCCCTGTCCTGCTCTTCTCTCCCCTCTGGTATTGACCATCTACTCCCTGTCCTTCCCCCTCTGGTATGACCATCCTACTCCTGTCCTCTTCTCTCACTTGAGTATGACCATCCTACACTCCCTGTCCTTCTTCCCTCTGGTATTGACCATCCTACTCTCCCTGTCCTCTCTCTCTCCTCTGGTATTGACTCCTACTCCCTGTCCTGATCTGTTCTTCCTTGGTATTGACCATCCTAATCCCTGGCTCCTATGTCTGTCTTCTCACTCTGGTATTGACCATACTACTCCCTGTCCTCTCTTCTCCCTCTGTGTATTAAGCGACATACCTACTCCCTGTCCTCTTCTCCCTCTGGTATTGACCATCCTACTCCCTGTCCTAGTCTTCTCCCTCTGGTACTTGACCATACCGCTCTCCCTGTCCTCTCTTCTCATCTCTGGTATTGACCATCCTACTCCTTGTCCTCTCTTCTCACCTCTGGAATTGACCATCTACTCCCTGTCCTCTCTTCTCCTCTGGTTTGACCATCCTACTCCTGTCCTGTCTCTCCTCCCTCTGTATTGACCATCCTACTGCTCCTGCCTTCTTCTCCCTTCTGGGTATTGAACCATCCTACTCCCTGTCCACGCTCCTTCCTCCCCTCTTGTATTGACATCCTACTCCCTGTCCTCTTCTCTCCCTCTGGTATTTACCATCCTACCTCTACTCCGCTGTCCTCTCTTCTTCCCCTCTGGTATTGACCATCCTACTTCCCTGTCTCTCTTCTTTCCTCTGTGTATTGAACCATCCTACTCCCTGTATCACTCTCTTTCTCCCTTGTGGTATTGACCATCTATCTCCTGTCCTCTCTCTTCCTGGTATTGACCATCTTACTACCCTGTCCTCTTTCTCCCTGGTATGACCATCCTACTCCCTGTCCTCTTTCTCCTCTGGTATTGACCATCTACTCCCTGTCCTCTCTCTCCCTCTGGTATTGACGCATCCCTACGCCCTGTCCTCATCTCTCCTACTGGTATTGACCATCCTACTCCTGTCCACTCTTCTCCCTCTGGTATTGACCATCCTACTACTCCCTCCTCTCTTCTCACTTTGGTATTGACCACCTACTCCCTGTCCTCTCTTCTCCCTCTGGTATTCACCATCCACTCCTGTCTCTTCTTCTCCCTCTGGTATGACCATCCACTACTCCCTTCCTCTCTTCTCCCTCTGGTATTGACCATCCTACTCCCTGTCCTCTCTTCTCCTCTGGTATTGACCATACTACTTCACTGTCCTACTCTTCTCCCTCTGGTATTGACACCCTACCCTTCCTCTTCTTCTCCCTCTGGTATGACCATCCTACTCCCTGTCCTCTCTTCTCCTCTGGTATTTGACCATCCTACTCTGTCCTCTCGTTCTCCTCTGGTTATTGACCATCCTATCCTGTCCTCTTGTCTTCTCCCTCTGGTATTGACCATCCTCTCCCTGTCCTCTCTTCTCCCTCTGTGTATTGACCATCCTACTCCCTGTCCTCTCTTCTCCTCTGGTATTGACCATCCCTACTCCCTGTCTCTCTTCTCTCTGTATTGACCATCCTACTCCCTGTCCTCTTTCTCACCTGGTATTGACCATCCTACTCCCTGTCTCTCTTCTCCTCTGGTATTGACCATCCTACTCCCTGTCCTCTCTTCTCCACTCTGGTATTGACCATCCTACTCCCTGTCCTCTCTCTCCTCTGGTATTGCACATCTCTCACCTGTCCTCTCTCTCTCTCTCGTATTGACCATCCTACTCCCTGTCCTCTCTCTCACCTCTGTATTCACTATCCTACTCCCTGTCCTCTCTTCTCCCTCTGGTATTCACCATCCTACTCCCTGTCCTCTCTTCTCCCTCTGGTATTGACCCACCTACTCCTGTCCTGTTCTCACCTCTGTTCTTGACCATCCTACTCCCTGTCCTATCTTCTCCTTGTATTGACCATCCTACTCCCTGTCCTTTTCTCCCTCTGGTATTGACCATCCTACTCCCTGTCCTCTCTTCTCCTCTGGTTTGACCACCCTACTCCCGTCCTGGTTCTCCCTCTGTTATTGACCATCCTACTCCCGTCCTCTTCTTCTCCCCTCTGTAATTATGACCATCTACTCCCTGTCCTTCTCTCCTCCTACCCTCTCGGTTTACTCCCGTGGGCCCTCGTCCCTGTCCTGTGCTTCTCCTCTTCTCGCTCTGGTATCCATCTACTCCTGTCCTCTCTTCTCTGGGCTGGGTATGCTGACGCATCCTACTCCCTTGTCCTCTCTTCCTCACTCTCTGGTATTGTACCTCCTACTCCCTGTCCTCTCTTCTCCCTCTGGTATTGACCATCCTACTCCCTGTCCTCTCTTCTCCCTCTGGTATTGACCATCCTACTCCTTGTCCTGTCTTCTCCCTCTGGTATTGACCATCCTACTCCCTGTCCTCTCTTCTCCCTCTGGTATTGACCATCCTACTCCTTTCCTGTTCGTCCCTCTGTATTGACCATCCTACTTCTCCTGTCCTCTCTTCTCCCTCTGGTATTGACCATCCTACTCCCTGTCCACTCTTCTCATCTCTTGTATTACACCCATCCTCACTCCCTTGGTATTCCTCCTACTATCCTCTCTCTCTCGGTATTTACCATCCTCCTCCTGTCTCTCTTCTTCCCCCTCTGGTTCACCCTCCTACTTCCCGTCCTTCTCTTCTCTCCCTCTGGTTGACCATCCTCTCCCGTCCTCTCTTCTCCCTCTGGTATTGACTCATCACTCCCTGTCCTCTCTCTCCCTCTGTATTGGACCATCCTACTACTGACTCCTAATCCTCTCTCTCCCTCTGGTATTGACCATCCTACTCCTGTCCTCTCTTCTCCCTCTGGTATTGAACCATCCTACTCCTCCCTGTCATGTCTTCTCCTCTGGTATTGACCATCTACTCCCTTTCCTTCTTCTCCCTCTGGTATTGACCATCCTACTCCTGTCCTCTCTTCTCCCTCTGGTATTTGACACCTATCTAACTCCCTGTCCTCTCTTCTCCTCTGGATTGACCATCCTACTCCTGTCCTCTACTTCTCCCTCTGGTATTGACCATCCTACTCCCTGTCCTCTCTTCCCTCTCTGGTTGACCATCCTACTCCTGTCCTCTCTTCTCCCTCTGGTATTGACCATCCTACTCCCTGTCCTCTCTTCTCCTTGGTATTGACCATCCTACTCCCGTCCTTCGCTCCACTCTGGTATTGACCAACCTACTCCCGTCCTCTCTTCTTCCCTCTGGTATTGACCATCTACTCCTGTGTCCCTTCTTCTCCCTCTGGTATTGACTCATCCTCTTCCTGTCCTCTTCTCCCTCGGTATTCACTTCTCTCCTGTCCTCTCTCTCTCCCTCTGGTATTGACCATCCTACTCTGTCCTTACTCTGTCTCCTCTGTGTTTGCACTATCCTACTCCCTGTCCTCTCTTCTCTCCCGCTGTATTCCATCCCGACTCCCTGTCTCTCTTCTCCCTCTGGTATTGACCACTCCTACTCCTGTCCTCTCTTCTCCCGGTATTGACCATCCTACTCCCTGTCTCTCTTCTCCACTGGTATTGACCATCCTACTCTGCCCTGTCACTGCTCTTCTCCCTCTGGTATGACCATCTACTACTCCCTGTCCTCTCTTCTCCCTCTGGTATTGACCATCCTACTCCTGTCCTCTCTTCTCCCTTGTAGTGACCTCTATACTCCCTGTCCTCTTTCTATGTATTGACCATCCTACCTCCCTGTCCCTCTCTTCTCCCTCGTATTGCCCATCCTACCCTTGTCCTGTCTTCTCCTCTGGTATTGACCATCCTACTCCCTGGTCTTCTTCTCCCTTGGTATTGACACTCCTAACTCTTTCCCTAGGTATGAACATCCTACTCCCTGTACTCTCTGTTTCCCTCTTGGTATTGACCATACCTTACTCCCTGTCCTCTCTTCTCCCTTGGTATTGGACCATACTACCCTGTCCTTCGTTCTCCCTCTGGTATTGACCTCCTCTACTCCCTGTCCTCGTCTTCTCCTCTGGTATTGAACCATACTACTCCCTTTCCTGTCTTCTCCCTCTGGTAGTGACCATCCTACTCCCTCTCAGTCCTGTACATCTACTCATGTCCTACCTCCTGGTATGACCATCCTATCCACCTCTTCTCTCTGGCTATGCTCCGACTCACTCCTTTTCCCCTCTCGGTATGTGACCAATCCTACTACCCTGTCCTCTCTTCTCTTCTCTTGGTAATTGACACATCCCTGCCTCTTCCCACTTGGTATGCCTCATCCTCCTGCTATCTCTCCCTCTTGGTATTGACCATCTACTCCTTGTCCTGTCTTCTCCCTCTGGTAATTGACCATCCTACTCCCTGTCCTCTCTTCTCCTCTGGTATTCCAACCCTTTACTCCCTGTCCTCCTCTCTCTCCCTCTGGTATTGACCATCCTACTCCCTGCTCTCTATCTCGTTCACTCCTACTCCCTCCTCCTTCTAGGTATTCACCATCCTACTTCCCTGTCCTTCTCTTCTTCCCTCTGGTATTGACCAATCCATACTACTCCGTCGGTTGTTCCTCCCTTGTAATGAACCTACTCCCTTCTACTCTCCCTATGTTGACCTCTCCCCTCCTTCTCCCTTTGGTATTGACCATCCTACTCCTGTCCTACTACTTCCTCCTCTGGTATTGACCACTCTCCCTTATTGCGCCCTCGTATGACACTCCTCTCCATCTATCTTCTCCCTCTGGTATTGACCATCCCTACTCCCCTGTCCTGCCCTCTTCTCCCCTCTGGTATTGACCATCTCTACCTGTACCTCTTCCATGGTTGACCATATACTCTGTCTCCCACTCTTGTAATTGACCATCCTACTCCTGTCCTCTCTTCTCCATTGGTATTGACCATCCTACTCCTGTCCTCCTCTTACTCCCCTTGGTATTGACCATCCTACTCTCCTGGTCGTCCATCTACCTCTGCTGTATTGACCATCTACTTCCCTGTCCTTCTTCTCACTCTGCGTAACCATACTATCCCCTGTCCATCTCTTCTCCCTCTGTATTGACCACCTATCCCGTCCTCCTTAACTCTCCGCTTGTATTCTATCCTACTCCTACTTCCCTTCCTCTTTCTCCCTTCTGTATTGACCATCCCTACTCCCTGGTTCCTGCTCTTCTCCCTCTGGTTATTGACATCCTATACTCCCTTTCCTGTCTTCTCCCTCTGGTATTGACCATCCTACTCCCTGTCCTCGTCTTCTCCCTCTGGTATTTGACCATCCTAACCGGTCTCCTCTTTTGTCTATCCTACTCCCGCCCTCTCACTCCCTTGGTATGACATACACTTTACTCCCTGTCCTCTTCTTTCTCCCTCTGGTATTGACATAACCTACTGCCCTGTCCGCTCTCTCCTTGTATTGCCCATCCTACTCCCCTTGTCCTCTCCTCCTCTGTTACCCTCAACCCGTCTTTCGCTTGTTATTGACCATCCTACTCTCGTCCTTCTTCTCTCCTCTTGGTATTGACCATCCTACTCCCGTCCTCTCTTCTCCCTCTCCCTTCTATACCATTCCTCTCTCCCTCTTCTCTCTCTCCTCCTCTGTACTGCTCACCTACTCCTTCTGTCTGCTATTCCCTCTACTCACTCTCCTCTCCCTCCGTCTCCTCTCTTCTCCTCTTCTGGTATTCTCCATCCTTCCTCTGTTCCCTCTTCTCCTCTGTCTACTCTGACCACCTTTCTCTCTCCTGTCCCTTGTTCTTCTCCCTCTGGTATTGCCTTCATACTCCCTTCTCTCTTCTATCCTTGCTATTGACATCATACTCTCTTCCTCTGTTCCCTCCCTTGTACTTGAAATTCCATCTCTCCTTCTTCTACTTCCTCTCGTCTCTCTCTTCTCCGCCTCTCATAATGCGTTTCCAACACTCCCTCTTTTCGTCTTTGTCTCCTCCTCTTGCCATTACTCTCTCTTGTCCTCTCCCCTCTGGGTACCTTGCCTCTACTCCTCTCCCTTCTTCTTCTCACTCTGTTACTTTACCATCATACTCCCCTGTCCTTCTTCTCTCACTCATTATTTTGCCTCTCTTCTCCCTTCTCTTCTTCCTCGTCCTCTTGCTTTACTCATCCTACTCTCTCTTCTCCTCCCTCTTCCTACTACATCCACGCTGCTCTCTTCTCCTCTTTGCTCATAACTCCTCTGTCTTTCCCTCTTATCTCTCTCTGTCCTATCTCCTTTGGTTGACTCCTCTCCTGCATCTTCTCCTCGTTACATCTCCTTACCTCTCCCTTTTCCTCCTCATGCTCATCTCTCCCTCTGTATCTCCTCCTACATCCTCTGCTCTGTCTTCTCCCTTGCTCTTTCTCTCTACTCTCCCTTTCTTCTTCTTTGCTCTCTTCCTCCTCCTCCTCTCTATGGACCATCTCTACTTCCTTCCTCCTCTTCTCCTTCTGGTATCCTGCTCTCTACTCTCTTGTCCTCCCTTCTCTCTCTCCCTCTGTTTTACTCCCATACTCCTTCCGTCTTTCCTCGTACTGGTATCTGACTCTAACTCCCCTTGTCCCTCTCCTCCCTCCTTCGGTATTCCTCCTATTCCTGTCCTCTCTCTTCCCTCTGTACTCACATCCTCTCACGTCTCTCTTCTCCCTTGTTGCCATTCTCCCCTCTCCTCCTCTCTTCTTGTTTGACCTACATCTCTCGCCTCTTCTCTCCTACTGCTTTCCTCCTCTGTCTGTCCTTCTCCCTCTGGTTCATCTCTACTCCTCTCCCTCTTACTCACTCTGCTATGCTCCTCCACTCTCCCTCTCTTCTTTCTCCTCTCTGACCTCTTCCTTGCTTCTCCTAGGACTCTCCTCTCCCTGTCCTCTCTCTCCCTCGGTCTATTCTCCTCTTCTCCATTCCTCTCTTCTCTCTCTGGCTACTCTGACCTCTCCTCCCCTTGTCCTCTCTTCCTCTCTTGCTTCTCAAATCTCTCCTTCTCCTCCTCCTGCTCCTCTCTCATTCTCTCCTCCTCCTTGTTTCCACTCCTCTCCCCTGTCCTCTCTTCTCTCTCTATGTATGACAACCTATCTCCCTGTCTCGTCTTCTCCTTCTTTTCTCTGCTTCTCCCATCCATCTCCATGCTCCTTCTCCTTCTCTCCTTCTTGCTCTGGCTCATTCTCCTCCTCTGTCCCATGCTGTCTCTCCTCTTGTATCCTGCCATCTTTCTCCTCTCCTGTTCCTCCTCCTTCCCCTGGTAGACATCCTACTCTTCCTCTCGTCCTCCCCTCTCTACTTACCCTCCTGCTTATCTTCATCTGATACCAGTCCTACTCCCTGTCCTCTTCTATCTTTTGACATCCTCTCATGTCTCTCATCTGGTATTGACCATCCTAACTCCCTGTCCTTCCCTACTAGGTTCTCTCTGCCTCTTCCCTGGTATTGACCTCCTACTCCCATGTCCTCTCTCTACCTCTTGGTATTGACCATACTACTCGCTGTCCTCTCTTCTCCCCTCTGGTATTGATACTCTACTCCTGTCCTCTCTTACTACACTATCTGGTACTGACCATCCTACTCCCATTGTCTCTCTTTCTACTCTGGTATTGAATCCATACCTCTCCCTGTCCTCTCGTCTCAACCTCTGGTATTGACCATCCTACTCCTTGTCCTCATTCTCCCTCTGGTATTGATCCTATCGCTACTTCCCTGTCCTCTCTTCTCACTCTGGTTAGCCCATCTACTCCCTGTCCTCTCTTCCGCCTCGGTATGGACTATCTACTCCTGTATCCTCTATCTCCTCTGTATTGGATCCTCTATCATGTCCTACTTCGCCTCGTAGACCATCACTACCTGTACTTCTCCCTCTGGTATTCCATCCTACTACTCCTTATCGCTGTCTCCTTCCGCCTCTGGTATTGACCACCATACTCCCTGTCCCCTCTTCTCCCTCTGTATTTGAACCACTCCTTCTTCTTGTATTCCTCCCTGCCTCTTTCTCCACTTTGGTAATTGACCATCCTACTCTACCCTGTCCTCTCTTTCCCTTGGGATCTGACATGCTACTCCCTGTCCTGTCTTCTCCACTCTGGTATGACAATCCTGTCCCTGCCTGTCTTCTCGCTCTGGTATTGACATGCTACTCTCCCTGGTCCTCTTCTTCCACTCTGGTAATTGGACCATCCTATCCCTGTCCTCTCTTCTCCCTCTGGTATTGACCATACCTACTCCTTGTCCTTCCTCTGGTTTGTCATACTCCTGTCCTTCTTCTCTCTTCGTTGACTCTATTTTGTCCGGTATTGACCATTTTCCTACTCCATGTGTCCTCTGCTTCTCCCTCTGGTAATTGACCATCCTACTCCCTGTTACCTCATATTCTCCCTACGGTAATTGACCATCGCTACTCTCTGTACTCCTCTGTTCTTCTCCTCTGGGATTGAACATCCTAATCCTCCTTCACCGTGACACTACTCCTTCATCTCTCCTCTGGTATTACCATCCTATCTGTCCTTCTTCTCCCCTATGTATTGACACTATCCTATCCCTTCACTCTCTTCTCCCTTTTGGTATTGACCATCTTACTGCCCTGTCCTCTTTTCACCTCTGGTATTGACATCCTACTCCCCTGTCCCTTCTTCTTCCTCCCTCTGGTATTGAACCATCCTACTTCCCTTTCCGGGTCTTCTCCCTCTGGTATTGACCATCCTAACCCTGTCCTCTCTTCTCCCTCTGGTTTCGACCATTACTTCCCTGTCCATCTTCCCACTCTGGTATTGACCATCTTCCTTGTTACTTACTCCCTTTTCCTCTACTCTTCTTCCTTCTCCTCTGGTATTGACCATCCTACTCCTTCCGTCTTCTCCCTCTGCGATTGACCATCCCTACTACGTACTCTGTCCTCTCTTCTCTCTGGTATTGACACACTACCCATGCCTTTACTCCCTCTTTCTATCTACCCTTCTTATCACTGGTAATGGACCATCCATACTCCCTTGTCCTCGTCTTCTCCCTCTGGTTATTGACACAATGCCATACTCTCTGGTCCTTACTTCTCCTCTGGTATTGACCACCTCTCCCTGTCCGTGTGTCTCTCCCTGGTATTGACCATCCGACTCCGTGTCCTCTCTTCTCCCTCTGGTGTATTGACCATACCACTCCCTGTCCTCTGTTCTCCCTCTGGTATTTGACCAACTACTCCATGTCCTCTCTTCTCTCTCGGTATTGACCATCCTATCCTTTCTGTCTCTCTTCTCCCTCTGGATGACCATCCTACTCCCTGTTCTCTTCTATCCTCTGGTATTGACCAGTCCCTCCCTGTCTCTCGTCTCTTGTGACTCAATCCTGTATATTGACCGGATGCCTACTACTTCCCTGTGCCTCTCTCTCCCTCATGGTATTGGACCATCCTACTCCCGGCCTCATCTTCTCCCCTGGTATTGCCATCCTACTCCTTGTTCTCTTCTCCCTCTGGTAGCATGACTACTCCTTCTCTTTATCACTATGATGACTCCTCGTCCCTGTCTTCTTCTCCCTTGGAATTGAACCATCCTATACCCCTGTCCTCTCTCCTCCCTCTTAATTGACCATCCTACTCCTTTTCCTGTTGTGTTTTGTTGTTCAATACCAGAGTGAGAAGAGAGGACAGGGAGTAGGATGGTCAATACCAGAGGGAGAAGAGAGGACAGGGAGTAGCATGGTCAATACCAGAGCGAGAAGACAGGACAGGGAGCAGGATGGTCAATACCAGAGGGAGAAGACAGGACAGGGAGTAGGATGGTCAATACCAGAGGGAGAAGAGAGGACAGGAAGTGGTTTTGCTGTATGTGAATATGGTGACATTTTGCAGCCATGTGGTATCTTCCATTTACGGGTATAGACATGGTCATAGAATAACCAAAATAACCACATGGTTTGGCATTAACAACTAATTCAATATTTGCAAACAAAACACTGTAATGTTGGTAATTGGTGATACTTTGCCTTTATAATTATTCCCCACATAGTAGCGGAGGATGAACAATGACCCCTGTCCATAGAGGTTAAACCTTCCCATCATGCATTCTCATCTAACCTTTTTCCTTCCCGTGTTTGTACACATGAATAAAGATCAGTAGATTGGGAATTTAACTCCACTAGACGTGTCTCCAGCAAATTACAATGATTAACTCAAAGTGTTCTTCTAAGATCTACAGAGATGCCCACGAAATGTCATTTTCTGAACGTTTAAATCCATCTGCCTCTATGTAGCACATTTCCAACCAGCCAAACCCCCAATGGGGAGACGTTTAACCGTTCTTAGACTTAGGGGGGATTGATAACGTCCTATAAATGTCATAATCACATCATCTCGCCTTGCGTCACATCTAAAGAAATCCACAGCGAATCGCAGACACTTGAATGACACAAATCATCCCACCTGTCCTCTCTATAACCTGAATGTTTAATTTATCTTTATAGGATCTGGAGTGACGTGTGTGACTTTAACCAGCGCGTTAATAGCTAGAGATTTTATTAGGCTACATTAGGCTCAAACCGTCTGTAAATAAATCGGAATAATTCCAGGTGAAGATACGATGAACACTTTATACCATTTGTCATTTCTCATTTATCGGAAAGTGTCCATTTAGATTACAAATTCTTCATGTATAATTACAAGAGCTGTTCGCAATAAATAATATTAATAAACAAATGGTCTCTATAATGTACAAATGGTCTCTATAATGGTCTCTATAATGTACAAATGGTCTCTATAATGTACAAATGGTCTCAATAATGTACAAATGGTCTCTATAATGGTCTCTATAATGTACAAATAGTCTCTATAATGTACAAATGGTCTCAATAATGTGCAAATGGTCGCTATAAAGTACAAATGGTCTCTATAATGTACAAATGGTCTCTATAATGTACAGATGGTCTCTATAATGTACAAATGGTCTCTATAATGTACAAATGGTCACTATAATGTACAAATGGTCACTATAATGTACAACTGGTCACTATAATGTACAAAGTGTCCTATATGTACAAATGGTCCTCTATAATGGTCAAATGGTCACTATAATTACAAATGGTCACTATAATGTCAAATGGTCACTATAATGTACAAATGGTCTCTATAATGTACAATGAAAGTATCATATCCAATTACAAATGGTCCACTATAATGTACAAATGAATGGTGTCCACTATAATGTACAAATGGGTCACTATAATGTACAAATGGTCTCTATAATGTACAAATGGTCTCTCTAAATGGTCTCTAATACAATGTAACAATGGTCTTATAAATGTACAAATGGGTCTCCTATAATGGTCCTCTAATAATGTACAAATGGTCTCTATAATGTACAAATGGGCCTCTATAGATGTACAGGTATGTCGGCTTATAACATGTACAGATGGTCACTATAATGTACAGATGGTCACTATAATGTACAGATGGTCACTATAATGTACAAATGGTCACTATAATGTACAAATGGTCTCTATAGTATACAAATGGTCACTACAATGTGCAAATGGTCTCTATAATGTACAAATGGTCTCTATAATGTACAGATGGTCTCTATAATGTACAAATGGTCTCTATAATGTACAGATGGTCTCTATAATGTACAAATGGTCCTATAATGTACAGATGGTCCTCATAGTTATACAAATGGTCACTACAAATGTGCAAATGGTCTCTCATAATGTACAGATGGTCTCTAATAGTACAATGGTCTCTATAATGTACAAATGGTCTCCTATAATGGTCTCTATAATGGTAAACAAATGGTCCTCTACTATATGTACAGATGGTCTCTATAATGTACAAATGGTCCACTATAATGTTACAAATGGTCTCTATAATGTACAAATGTGATAGTACAATCTATAATGTACAATGGTCTCTATAATGTACAAGTCTCTATAATGTACAAATGGTCTCTGTAAAGTACAAATGGTTAAATCGTTTACATTAAAATTGGATTTTTTAGTTCCCACCTAGAGATTCCAGTCCGCACAGTGAAATCCCAGTTAGTAGCTGCTTGTCAGCCAGTAGGATATAGATTTGCCTTGTTAACAGAGAACCCTATAATGTGATTGGAGTGGTTTGTACATAAATATGTATCTGCAGATTGCTGGGAATTCAAATTTCTGTGAAAATGATAGAATTCAGACACAATGTATGATAGATCTGTATAATGCAGAGATAAATCCATATTATGTATCTACTGTGTATTCCAGCCAGGTGTGCAGTTCACATTAACAATGCAGTGAGGCTAAATGGGCAGATTAACGTAAGGGACGGAATATGTTAACCCTTTGGTGGGAGCCAAACTCGCAGATCAATAGGGGTTGAGAGTCTGTAACGCTGAATGTCATTCTCCACTGGAGACCCCATCAGGACGCAACTGTATCCCCCTTCTCCTGATAAAGGTTCAGCACTTTGTACTCATCCCACCACTTGTACCTGTCCCACCCACTTAAATTGTAAGCTCTTTGGGGCAGGGATCTCATTTCTAATGTGTCAAGGCTTGCTGCACTTATATCAATGTATACATCATTTTTATATAATATAATATATATAATTTATATTATATATAATATATATTCTGAACCTATGTAGTAAATTATATTTAATTTTTATTGATCTATAAATACACTTATTCCCCTTGTTGGTATAATCTGTATTGTTATAAATGTTACAGCGCTGTGTACCCAAGTGACGACTATATAATACATATACATACACACTGTATAATCTGTATTGTTATAATGTACACGCTGTGTCCCCAAGTGGCGCTATATAAATAAACATATACATACATACTGTATAATCTGTATTGTTATAATGTACAGCCTGTGTACCCAAGTGGCGCTATATAATAAACATATACTACTATGTAAATCTGTAATTGTTTAATGTACACGCTGTGTCCCCAAGTGGCGCTAATAAAATAACATATACATACATACTGTATAATCTGTATGGTTATAATGTACAGCGCTGTGTCCCCATGGGCGCTATATAAATAAACATTAACATACATACTGTATATCGTTATTGTTATAATGTCAGCGCTGCGTGCCCCAAGTGTGCGCTATATAAATAAACATATACATACATACTGTATAATCTGTATTTTATAATGTCCAGCGCTGCGTCCCCCAAGTGCCGCATATAAATAAACATATACATACATACTGTATAATCTTTATGTTATAATGTACAGCGCTGTTTCCCCAAGTGGCGCAAATATAATAAACATATACATACATACTGTATATCTGTATTGTATAAAGGTACAGCGCTGTGTGCCCCAAGTGTGCGCTATATAAATACATATACATACATACTGTATAATCTGTATTGTTAAATGTACAGCGCTGCGTACCCAATTGGCGTATATAAATAAACATATACAACATACAGTTAATCTGTATTGTTTATAATGTACAGGCTGCGTACCCAAGTGGGCTATATAAATAACATATACATACATACTTATAATCGTATTGTTATAAAGTACAGCGCTGTGTACTCCAAGTGGCGCTATATAAATAAACTATACTACATACCACTGTATAATCTGTACTGTTATAATGTACAGCGCTGTGTGTCCCCGGTGGCTCTATATAAATAAACATATACATACATACTGTATAATCTTTACTGTTATAATGTACAGCGCTGTGGTCCCCATGGCGCTATATAATATAAACATATACATACATACTGTATAATCTGTAATGTCATAATGTACAGCGCTGTGCCCCAAGTGACGCGATATAAATAAACATATACATACATACTGTATAATCTGTATTGTTATAATGTTACAGCGCTGTGTACCCAAGTGGCGCTATATAAATAAACATATACATACATACGTTAATCTGTATTGTTATAACGTACAGTGCTGTGTCCCCCAGTGGCGCTATATAAAATAAACATATACATACTACTGTATAATATGTATTGTTATATTACAGTGCTGTGTACCCAAGTGACTGTATATAAATAACATATACATACATACTGTATAATCTGTATTGTTATAAGCGTACAGCGCTGTGTACCCAAGTGGCGCTATATAAATAAACAAATAATACATAATGTATAATCTGTATTTTATAACGTACAGCGCGTTACCCAAGTGGCTCTATAAATAAAACATATACTACATACTGTATAATCTGTATGGTTATAGATGTACAGTCTGTGTCCCCAAGTGACGCTATATAAATAAACATATCCATACATACTGTATAATCTGTATTTTATAATGTACAGCCTTGTCCCAAGTGGCGCTATATAAAAACCAAACATTCATACTGTATTCTGTATTCTGTATAATGTACAAGCGCTGTCGTACCCCACGTGGCTCTGTATAAATAAACATATACATACATACTGTATATCTGTATTGTTAAATGTAAAGCGCTGTGTCCCCCAAGTGGCGATGTATAAATAAACATATACTCATACTTATAATCTGTATGTTTTAATGTAGCAGTGCTGGTCCCCAAGTGGCGCTGTGTAAATAACATATACATACATACTGTGTAATCTGTATTGTTATAATGTCAGCGCTGTGCCCCCAAGTGTCGCTGTATAAATAAACATATACGTACATACTGTATAATCTGTATTGTTATAATTTACAGCGCTGTGTCCCCAAGTGGTGCTATAATAAATACCATATACATACATAACGTGTAATCTGTATTGTTATAATGTACAGCGCTGTGTCCCCAAGTGGCGCTGTATAAAAAACATATCCGTACATATGTATAATCTGTCATGTTATAATGTACAGCGCTGCGTCCCCAAGTGGCGCTTTTATAAATAGCCATATACATACATACTGTGTAATCTGTATTGTTATAATGTACAGAGCGCTGGTCCCCAGTGGCGCTGTATAATAAACTATACATACATACTGTATATATGTATTGTTATATGTACAGCGCTATGTCCCCCAAGTGGCGCTGTATAAATAAACATATCCATACCATACTGTATAATATGTATTGTTATAATGTACAGCGCTGGTACCCAAGTGGCGCTGTAAAAATAAACATATCATACATACTGTAATTGTATTGTTATAATGTACAGCGCTGTGTCCCAAGTGGCGCTGTATAAATAAACATATACATACATACTGTATAATATGAATTGTTTATAATGTACAAGCGCTTTGTCCCCAAGTGGCGCTGTATAAATAAAACATTTACATACTGTATAATCTGTATTTTTTTAATGTACAACGCTGTGTCCCCAAGTGGCGCTTTATAAAATAAACATATACACCATAACTGTATAATCTGTATTGTTATAATGTACAGCGCGGTGTCCCCAAGTGGCGCTATATAACAATATACATACATACTGTATAATCTGTATTGTTTAATGTACACGCTGTGTCCCCAAGTGGCCTATATAAATAAACATATACATACATACGTATAATCTGTACTGTTATAATGTACAGCGCTGTGTCCCCAGGCGGCGCTTTAATAAACATATACATCATACTGTATAATCGGTACTATTAATAAGGTAACATCACTGCGTCCCCAAGCGGCGCTATATAAATAAACATATACATACATACTGTATAATCGTACTGTTATAAATGTACAGCGCTGTGTACCCAAGTGGCGCTATATAAATAACATATATGACATACTGTATATCTGTATTGTTATAATGGTACAGCACTGTGTACCCAAGTGGCGCTATATAATAAACATATACATACATACTGTATATCTGTTTGTTTAATGTACAAGCGTGTGTCCCCAAGTGGCGCTATATAAATAAACATATACACACTACTGTATAATCTGTATTGTTATAATGTACCAGTGCTGTGTACCCAAGTGGCGTCTAATAAATAAACATATTCATACATACTGTATAATCTGTACTGTTATAATGTACAGCGCTGTTCCCCAAGTGGCGTATATAAATAAACATACACATACATACTGTATAATCTGTATTGTTTAATGTACAGCGCTGTGTCCCCCAAGTGGCGCTATAAAATAATATACACATACGGTATAATCTGTATTGTTATAATGTACAGCGCTGTGTCCCCAAGTGGCGCTATATAAATAAACATATACATACATACTGTATAATCTGTATGTTATAATGTACACGCTGTGTACCAAGTGGCGCTATATAATAACATATACATACTATGTATAATCTGTATTGTTATAAGTACAGAGCTGTGTCCCCAAGTGGCGCTAATATAATAAACATACATACATACTGTATATCTGTATTGTTATAATGTACAGCGCTGTGTCCCAAGTGGCGCTATATAAATAAACATATACATACATACTGTATAATCTGTATTGTTATAATGTACAGCGCTGTGTACCCATGGCGCTATATAAATAAACATATACATACATACTGTATAATCTGTATTGTTATAATTACAGAGCGCTGTGTCCCCAAGTGGCGCTATAAAAAATAAACATATACATACATACTGTATAATCGTATTGTTATAATGACACGCTGTGTCCTCCAAGTGGCGCTATATAAATAAACATATCGACATACTGTATAATCTGTATTGTTATAATGTACAGCGCTGTGTACCAAAGTGGCGCTATATAAATAAACATAACGACAATAGGTATAATCTGTATTGTTATAAGTACAGCGCTGTGTACCCAAGTGGCGCTATATAAATAAACTATACATACATACTGTATATCTGTATTGTTATAATGTACAAGGCGCTGTGTCCCCAAGTGGCGCTATATAATAAACATATACATACACGTATATCTGTATGTTATAATGTACAGCGCTGTGTCCCAGTGGTGCTATATAAATAACATTTCATACATACTGTATAATCTGTATTGTTTATAATGTACAGCGCTGCGTCCCCCAAGTGGCGCTATATAAATAACATATACATACATACTGTATAATCTTATTGTTATAATGTACAGCGCTGTGTCCCCAAGTGGCGCTATATATATAAACTATACATACATTACTGTATAATCTGTATTGTTATAATGACAGCTCTGTCCCCAAGTGGCGCTATATAAACAATACATACATACTGTATAATCTGTATGTTATAATGTACAACACGCTGTGTACCCAAGTGGCGCTATAATATATAACATATACGTACATACTGTATAATCTGTATTGTTATAAGGTACAGCGCTGTGTACCCAAGTGGCGCTATATAAATAAACATATACGTAACATACTGTATAATCTGTATTGTTATAATGTACAACGCTGTGTCCCCAAGTGCTTATATAAATAACATATACATACATACTGTATAATCTGTATTGTTATAATGTACAGCGCTGTGTACCCAAGTGGCCGCTATATAATAAAACAATCATACATACTGTATAATCTGTATTGTTATAATACAGCGCTGTGTACCCAAGTGCGCTATATATATAAACATATACATACATACTGTATAATCTGGTATTGTTATAATGTACAGCGCTGTGTCCCCAAGTGGCTTATATAAAATAACATATCATACTACTGTATAATCTGTATTGTTATAATGTACAGCGCTGTGTCCCAAGTGGCGCTATATATATAAACATATACATACATACTGTATAATCTGTATTGTTATAATGTACACAGCTGCTGTGTACCCCAGTGGCGCTATATAAATAAACTTACTACATACTGTATAAAATCTTATTGTTATAATGTACAGCGCTGTGACCCAATGGGCGCTATATAAATAAACATATACATACACACATACTGAATAATCTGTATTGTTATAATGTACAGGCCGCTGTGTACCCAAGTGGCGCTATATTAGAAAATTATGTTTATATAGCGCCACTTGGGTACACAGCGCTGTATAAATAAACATATACATACATACTGTATAATCTGTATTGTTATAATGTACGCGCTGCGTAGCCAAGGGGCGTATATAAATAACACATATACATACATAACATGTATATCTGTATTGTTCTAATGTACAGCGCTGTGTCCAAGTTGAGCGCTATATAAATAAACATATACATCACACTTATAATTGGTATTGTATAATGTACAGCGCTGTGTCACCAAGTGGCGCTATATAAATAAACTAATACATACATAACTGGTATAACGGTAATGTATGCTAAAAATGTACAGACGCTGTGTCCCCAGTGGGCGCATGTAAATAAACATACAACATACTGATAATCTTATTGTTAATATGTACAGCGCTGTGTACCCAGGGCGCTTGCTATAAAATAATACATACATACGTATATCGGTTTGTTATAATGTACAGCGCTGCGGCCCAAGTGGCGCTAGTATAAATAACATATACATACATATGTATAATCTGTAATGGTTATACATGTCAAGCGTGCGTAACCCAAGTGGCGCTGTAAATAAACAATAAGTACATACGGTATAATTGTAATGTTATAATGTACAGCGCTGTGCTCCCCCAAGTGGCGCTAATAAATGAAACATATACAACATACTGTATATCTGTATTGTTATAAATGTCAGAGCTGGTGTCCCCATGAATGGCGCAGGTTAAATAAACATATACTATACATACTGGGTTAATACTGTTAATTGTTATAATGGACAGCGCTTGGTACCCAAAGTGGCGCTATATACATAACTATACATACTGTATAATCTGTATTGTTAAATGTACAGCGCTGTGTACCCAATAGGGCGCTCTAAATAAACAATACGTACTACTGTATAATCCTGTATTGTTAGTAAGAGCAGCCTGTGTACCAAGTGGCGCTAATATACATAAACATATACTACATACTGTATAATGTATCTGTTATAATGTACAGTGTCTGTGTCCCCAAGTGGGCGCTATGTAAATAAACATATACATTACATACTGTATAATACTGTACTGCTATAATGTACAGCGCTGTGTCCCCAAGTGGGCCTATAAATAAAAACATATACATACAATACTGTATAATAGATTGTTATTAATGTACAGCGCTGTGTCCCCCAAGTGACGCATATAAATAAAACATATACATACATACTGTATATGCTTATGTGTTATCTGTCCAGCGCTGGTCACCCAAGTGGCCGCGTATATAAAACAGCCTATACATACATACTGAAATCCTGTATTGTTATAATCGTACGTGCTGTGTCCCCAAGTGGCGCTAATAACTATAACGCTAAAGATGTTTACATTTACAGGCGTGTACAATACTGTATTATCCTAATGTTAATCTGTATTGTTATAGATACAGCGTGTGTCCCACAGTGGTCTGCTATATAAATAACACATATAGAACATACTGTATAATCTTGTATGTTATAAGTACAGCGCTGTGTCCCAAGTGGCTCGATATAAATAAACAATACTACATGACTGTAGTAATCTTGTATTGTTATAAATGTACAGGCTGCTGTCCCCAAGTGGCGCTATAAAATAGCCATATACTACATACTGTAATCTGTATTTTATAATGTAGCCGCGCTGGTCCCCAAGTGGCGCTGTTGTATATAATAAACATTATACTTCATACTGTATAAGATGTATTGTTATATGTTACAGCGCTGGTAACCCAAGTGGCGTCCTGTAAATAAACCATATACTATACGAAATCTGTATTGTTATAATGTCACAGCGCTGTGTCCCCCCCAAGTGGCGCTGGTATAAATAAACAATACATAACAATGTATAAGTCTGTATTGTTATAATGTACAGTGCTGTGTCCCCAAGTGCGCTGTATATAACATAATACATACATACGTGTAATCTGTATTGTTATAATGTACAGCGCTGGTTCCCCAAGCTGGCGCTGTATAAATAACATCAAATACATACTGTATAATCCTGTATATGTTTAATTTACATGCACTGCTGTTTCCCCAAGCTGGCGGCTATATAAATATAACATACATCCATACTGTAGAATCTGTTAATTGTATCTAGGGAGTACAGCGCGTGTTCCCCAAGTGGCGCTAGTATAAATAAACCATACATCGTATAATGATAATCTGACATTGTAATGCCATCTACGCGTGTCCCAAGTGGCGCTATATAAATAAACCATATACATACATACTGTATAATCTGTAATTTTATAATGTACAGCGCTGTGTACCCAAGTGGCGCTATAAATAAACATATACATACATACTGTATAATCTGTATGTTATAATGTACAGCGCTGTGTCCCCCAAGTGGCGCTTATAAATAAACATATACATACATACTGTATAATCTGTATTGTTTAATATGACAGCGCTGTGTACCAAGTGGCGCTAGATAAATAAAACATATACATACATACTGTATAATCTGTTGTTATAATGTACAGAGCTTGTCCCCAATGGCGCTATATAAAATAAACATATACGTACATACTGTATAATCTGTATATGGTTATAATGTACAGCGCTGTGTCCCCAAGTGGCGCTATATAATAACAACATTACAAATACTGTATAATCTGTATTGTTATTAAGTACAGACGCTGTGTCCCCAAGTGGCGCATAGATAACTAAACATATACATACATACTGTATAATCTGTAATTGTTATAATGTACACGCTGGTACCCAAGTGGCGCTATATAATAAAAATATACATACTACTGTTTATAATCTGATTGTTATAATGTACAGCGTGCTGCGTCCCCAAGTGGCGCTATATAAATAAACATATACTTACATACTGTATAATCTGTATTGTTATAATGTACAGCGCTGTGTGCCCAATGCGCGCTATATAAATAAACAATGACATACATACTGTATATCTGTATGCTGTTATAATGTACAGCCGCTATGTCCCCAAGTGGCGCTATATAAATAAACAATACATACATACTGTATAATCTGTATGTTATAAATGTACAGCGCTGTGTCCCCAAGTGGCGCTATATAAATAAACATTACATAATACTGTATAATCTTAATTGTTATAATGTACAGCGCTGGTGTCCAAGTGGCGCTATATAAAATAACATATATACATAATACTGTATATCTGTATTGTTATAATGTACAGCGCTGTGTCCCCAAGTGGCGCTATATATATAAAAACAAATTACATACATACTGTATAATCTGTATTGTTATATGTACAGCGTGGTCCCCAAGTGGCGCTATATAAAAACATATACATACATACTGTATAATATGTATTGTTAATTGTACAGCGCTGTGTACCCAAGTGGTGCTATATAAATAAACATATACTACATACTTGTATAATCTGTATTGTTATAAGTACAGCGCTGTGTCCCCAGTGGCCTCTATAAATAAAATATACACTACATCCTGTATAATCTGTATGTTATAATGTACAGCGCTGTGTCCCCAAGTGGCGCTATATAAATAAACAAATAATACATACTGTATAATCTGTATTGTTATAAGGTACAGCGCTGGTCCCCAAAAAAAAAAGGTGGCGCATATATAATAAACATATACATACATACGGTATAATCTGTATTGTTTAATGTACAGCGCTGTGTCCCCAAGTGGCGCTATATTTAAATAAACATATACATACATACTGTATAATCTGTATTGTTATACTGTACAGCGCTGTGTACCCACAGTGGCGCTATATCTATAATAAACATATACATACATACTGATCAATCTTAGGTTATAATGTAAGCGCTGGTCCCAGTGCGCTATAAAAAAACATACTACATATGTATAATCTGTATTGTTATAATGTCGCGCTTGTCCCAAGTGGCGCTATTATATAAACATATACAACATACTTGGATAATCTGTATTGTATATGTACAGCGCTGGTCCCCAGTGGCGCTATATAAATAAACATATACATAATCTGTATACTCTGTATTGTTATAATGTACAGCGCTGTGTACCAAGTGGCGCTATATATAAAACATATCATACATCTGTATAATCTGTATTGTTATAATGTACAGCGCTGTGTTACCCATAGTGGCGCTATATAAATAACATATACACATACTGTATAATCTGTATTGTATAATGACAGCGCTGTGTCCCCAAGTGGCGCTATATAAATAAACATATACATACATACTGTCTAATCTGTATTGTTATCAATGTACAGCGCTGCGTCCCAAGTGCGCTATATAAATAAACATATACTACATACTCTTAAATATGTATTGTTATAATGTACGCGCTGTGTCCAAGTGGCGATATAAATAAACATATACATACATACTGTATAATCTGTATTGTATAAATGACAGCGCTGTGTACCCAAGTGGCGCTATATAAATAAACATATAATACAACTACTGTATAATCTGTATTGTTATAAATGTACAGCGCTGTGTCCCCAAGTGGCGCTATATAAATAAACATATACATACATACTGTTAACTGTAATTGTTTATATGTACAGCGTGGTCCCCAAGTGGCGCTATGTATAATAAACATATACTACATACTGTATAATCTGTATTGTTATAATGTACGAGCGCTGTGTCCCCAAGTGGCGCTATGTAAATAAAACAATACATAATAACTGTATAATCTGTATTGTATATGTACAGCGCTGTGTCCCCAAGTGGCGCTATTAATAAACTATACATACATACTGTATAATCTGTATGTTATAATGTACAGCGCTGTGTACCCAAGTGGCCTATAAAAATATACTGAAATTACTGATAATGTATTGTTATAATGTACAGCGCGTGTACCCAAGTGGCGCTATATAAATAATACATATACATACATACTGTCTTATAATCTGTATTGTTATAATGTACAGCGCTGCGTCCCCAAGTGGCGCTATATAAATAAAAATATCATACATACTGTATAATCTGTATTGTTATAAGATGTACAGCGCTGTGTACCCAAGTGGGCTGGCGCTCTATAAATAAACTATACAGTACATACTGTATAATCTGTATTGTTATAAATGTACAGCGCTGTGTACCCAGTGGCGCTATATAAATAAACATATACATACATACTGTATAATCTGTATTGTTATAATGTACAGCGCTGTGTACCCAGTGGCGCTATATAATATAAACATATACACACAACTGTATAATCTGTATTGTTATAAATGTACACGCTGTGTACCCAAGTGGCGCTATAATAAACATAGACTTACATACTGTATAATCTGTATTGTTATAAATGTACAGCGCTGTGTCCCCAAGTGGCGCTATAATAAAAACATATAATACAATCTGTATAATTGTATTGTTATAATGTACAGCGCTGCGTCCCCAAGTGGGCGCTATATAATAAACATATACATCTATACTGTATAATCTGTATTGTTATTAATGTACAGCGTGTCCCCAAGTGGGCGATATAAATAAAACATATACTACATACTGTATAAATCTGTATTGTTATAATGTACAGCGCTGTGTACCAAGGGCGCTATATAAATAAAACATCATACATACATACTGTAATAATCTGTATTGTTATAATGTACAGCGCTGTGTCCCCAAGTGGCGCTATATAAATAAACTATACATACATACTGTATAATACTGTATTGTTATAATGTACAGCGCTGTGTCCAAGTGGCGCTATATAAATAACATATAACATACAATTACTGTATAATCTGTATTGTATAGATGTACAGCGCTGCGTACCCAAGTGCGCTATATAAATAAACATATACATACATACTGTATAATCTGTATTGTTATAATGTTACAGCGCTGTGTTCCCCAAGTGGGTGGGAGGCTATATAAAAAACTATACATACATACTGTATAATCTGTATTGTTATAATGTACAGCGCTGTGTACCCAAGTGGACGATATAAATAAACATTACTACATACTGTATAATTGTATTGTATAATGTACAGCGTGTGTTCCCAAGTGGCGCTATATAAATAAACATATACATACATACTGTATATCTGTATTGTTATATAATGTCAGCGCTGTGTCCCAAGTGGCGCTAGTAATAAACATATACACATACTGTATAATCTTGTATTGTTATAATGTACAGCGCGTGTACCCAAGTGCGTATCTAATAAAACAATACGTACTTTACTGTAATTGTATGTTATAATGTACAACAGTTGCTGTGTACCCAAGTGGCGCTATATAAATAAACTATACAACATACTGTATAATCTGTATTGTTATAATGTACAGCGCTGTTGACCCAAGTGGCGCTATTAATAAACATATACGTACATACGTATAATATGTATTGTTATAATGTCAGTCTGCTGTGATCCCAAGGGCGCTATATAAATAAACATATACATACATACTGTATAATCTGTATGTTATAATGTACAGCGCTGTGTCCCCAGTGGGCTATATAAATAAACATTACATACATACTGTATAATCTGTATTGTTATAATGTACAGCGCTGTGTCCCAAGTGCGTATATAAATAAACATAACATACATACTGTATAATCTGTATTGTTATAATGTACAGCGCTGTGTCCCCAAGTGGCGCATATAAATAAACATATACTACTACTGTATAATCTGTATTGTTATAATGTGACAGCGCTGGTTCCCAAGTGGCGCTATTATAAATAACCATATACATACATACTGTATAATCTGTATTGTTATAATGTACAGCGCTGTGTCCCCAAGTGGGCTATAAATAAACATATACATACATACGTATATCTGATTGTTATAATGTACAGCGCTGTGTCCCCAGTGGCGCTTATAAATAAAACATATACATACATACTGTATAATCGTATTGTTATAATGTACAGCGCGGTTGCCCCAAGTGGCGCTATATAAATAAACATATACATACATACTGTATAATCTGTATTGTTATAATGTACAGCGCTGTGTACCAAGTGGCGCTATATAAATAAACATTAACAAACATACTGTATAATCGATTGTTATAATGTACAGCGCTGTGTCCCCAGTGGCGCTATTTAAATAAACAATACATAATACTGTATCATCGTATTGTTATAATGTACAGCGCTGTGTACCCAAGTGCGCTTCTAATAAAAACATGATACATACATACTGATAATCTGTTTGTTATAATGTACAGCGCTGTGTCCCAAGTGGCGCTAATAAACAATATACAACTACTGTATATCTGTATTGTTATAATGTACAGCGCTGTGTCCCCAAGGGCGCTATATAATAAACATATACATACATACTGTATATTTATTGTTTCTGTTTTTATAATGTACAGCGCTGTCCCAAGTGGCGTATATAATAAACATAAATACATACAATGTATAATCTGTATTGTTATAATGTACAGCGCTGTCGTACCAAGTGGCGCTATATAAATAAAATATAAACATACATACTGTATAATCTGTTATTGTATAATGTACAGTTGCTGTGTCCCCAAGTGGCGCTATATAAATAAACATATACATACCACACTGTATAATCGTATTGTTATAATGACAGCGCTGTGTCCCCAAGTGGCGCTATATAAATAACATTACATACACTGTATAATCTGTATTGTTATAATGTACAGCGCTGTGTACCCAAGTGGCGCTATATAAATAAACATATACATACATACGTATAATCATGTATTGTTATAATAAGCGCTGGGTTTTACCCAAGTGGGCTATAAATAAACATATACATACATACTGTATAATCTGTATTGTTATATGTACAGCGCTGTGTCCCCAAGTGGCGCTATAAAATAACATATACATACATACTGTATTAACTGTATTTTATAATGTACAGACGCTTGTCCACCAAGTGGCGCTATATAAAACAACATATACGTACATACTGTATAATCTGTATTGTTATAATGTACAGCGCTGTGTCCCAAAGTGGCGCTATATAATAAACATTACATGACATACTGTAAAATCTGTAGTGTTATATGTACAGCGCTGTGTCCCCAAGTGGCGCTATAGTAAATAACATATACATACATACTGTGATATCTGTATTGTTATAATGTACAGCGCTGTGTATCCCAAGTGGCGCTATATAAATAAAACTATCATACATACGTAAATCTGTATTGTTATAATGTACCAGCGCTGTGTACCCAAGTGGCGATATAAATAAACATATACATACATACTGTATATCTGTATTGTTCTAATGTACAGCGCTGTGTCCCCAAGTGGCGCTATATAAATAAACTATACATACATACTTACAATCTGTATTGTTATAAATGTACAATGCTGTGTCCCAATGGCGCTAGATAAATAAAACATATACATACATAATGTATAATCTGTAGTTATAATGTACAGCGCTGTGTCCCAAGTGGCCGCTATATGAAATAAACATATAATACATACTGTATAATCTGTGTATATGAATGTACAGCGCTGTGTACCCAAGTGGCGCTATATATATAAACATATACATACATACTGTATAATCTGTATTGTTATAATGTACAGCGCTGCGTCCCCAAGTGGCCTATATAAATAAACATATACATAACATACTGTATAATCTGTATTGTTTAAGTACAGCGCTGTGTCCCAAGTGGCGCTATATAAATAACCATATACATAATACTGTTAATCTGTATTGTTTTAATGTACAGCGCTGTGTACCCCAAGTGGCGC
Organism: Hymenochirus boettgeri; assembly: GCA_019447015.1. Lineage (NCBI taxonomy): Eukaryota > Metazoa > Chordata > Amphibia > Anura > Pipidae > Hymenochirus > Hymenochirus boettgeri. The sequence goes on along the minus strand of JAACNH010000159.1, from coordinate 196,567 downwards.
ATATAAATAAACATATACATACATACTTTTTATCTGTATTGTTATAATGTACAGCGCTGTGTCCCCAAGTGGCGCTATATAACATAAACATATACTACATACTGTATAATCTGTGTTGTTATAATGTACCGCGCTGTGCCCAGAGTGGCGCTAGTAATATCTAAACATATACATACAGTCGGTATCAATCGTATTGTATAAATGACAGCGCGTGTCCGCCCAAGTGGCGCATATTATAAATAAAACATATACATAATGTACGGGTTTGTTTTAATGGGGATTGTAGTACAGCAATAACTCTCCTTTTCTAAAGGGACAATAAACCTTGGTTGAATTTGACATCTTCATCAAAATTTTTGCTTTGAAGTGATTTGTATTTACCTTATCACACAGAATGTGTCTGCGATTTATAACCAGTCTGGTCTTTCTGGCCCTGGGACCATATGAAGCCATGGGTAATCAAAGCACAAACAGTGAACAAGAAAAAATGAACTGTGGTTTTGTTGGAATTTTATTTAAACACAAATACACGTTCCCCTTTAAAATGAACTATCTATATATACCATTTTTGTTGAGATATCGAGGTTATGAATAGGTGTGTATGTGATTGTCTAGTGGTTGTCTCTTTATCTCCCACTCTTGTAGTGCAGTTCTGGACTGTGATATAGTATGTTTCTGATGCAAATATAGTTAGATCTGTATGTGTTGCTGTTTGCTGTCTTTTCTATCCCCTCACTTGACGCCGTCTGTGTGTTGTTGTCTCGCGTTCAGATACACCTGCTATGTAGTGCTTGTCTTTATCCTCTCTGTTTCTCTTCCTCTCTTGTTCTCTGTCTGTGTTGCTACTGTCTGTTATCTCCCCCTCTCTTTCTCCTCCCTCTCTCTGAGGGTCCCTATTTCTGTCCCACTCTCTTTCTCTCCCACTCTCTCTGTTGTCTCTCTCTTCCTTTCTCCCCCTCCTCTTTCTCTCCCTCCACTCTCTGTGTCTCCTTTCTCTCCCCCTCTTTGCTACTCCCACTCTCTCTGTGTCTCTCTTGCTCTCCCCCTCTCTTTCTTCGTTCTTTCTCTATCTGTTTTCTCCCTCACGGTCTCTCGTCTGTGTTGCTGTCTTCTCTTCCCCCTCTCTTTCTCTCCCCATCTCTCTGTGTATCTCTTCTCTCCCCCTCTTTTTTTTTCCATTTCACAATCAGCGCCCCCCACGGCAAGGCTGATCTTTTCACGTATAACCGCTTGAACCATATTAGACAAGCTAAGATGACCTTGACATTAACACAACGGGTATAGTATTTGTGGGGGGTTTATTCAGTTTAATAACACTGGAATATTAAACGCCTGCGTCTCGCTGACCATGTGGAATAAAAGGGGAAATCTAAACGTTGGGGTTGTTATTTATTTTTTGCTTTGGCCCCGAATTTTGTGATAACGATTCTGATATGTCGACTCGGCATAAAAGGAGCTGCTAGGAGCATTCTGAACGGAAATAAAGGAGAGAGAGCGGCGCTGGTTACATAATAATCAGAGGGATATTAAGGCAGCATGCTGAAAGTATCTGCTTCATTAGGTGACAGACATGCTGGCATTAAAATCATGTTCTGATTGATATTGGGGCCAGTCCGGCCAGGGGCGAGCAGATCCACCTTAACCCTCGCAACTGCCGGCCCAATCCTGGGAATGGGGGTGACATGACATATACACATCTTAAAGGGGATTTTCTCTTTAATCCGTGAAACCATTGAATAATTCTCCTCCTGTGTGGCACAATCTAGGGTCAAAGTCAGACAGATCAGACAGACTGAATTAAATCATTCCGCCTTTAATAATAATAATAATACACAATAATAATAAACAATAAGTACTGAAAATATCATTATGGCTCCTTTATAACCACCAACAAGTTTTACATCAAGCTGTGGTCAGTGTGGTCACATAATTTTATAGAATATTCTAAGCCCCTCCAATAGTTACTCTAAACCCACCCCCTTCCTTCTGAAACACTTGTTCAGAATGCTCAGAAGTTTTCCACCTACCAAGCCAGGGAACTGTCCAATACGATGGGGGCGATTTCGGTAGTACGCGAAATTGGACTGCAGTCAGAGCTATTTACAGAAGAAAGGATTTAGAAATGGCGGGGATGTGCCACCGACAAGAAATTGGTGTGTAAGACCTGGGCTAACTAGAGATGGTTGATGAAACTCACAGGTTTGTCCTTTTCGCCCGATTTCCCGGATCGCGGGAAAATCCGAAGATCCGAAAAATCCAAAAACGGAACAATTTCAATTATATCGAAAATAACCTTCGAAACGGTCGGAAAATCCTCAAAAATATGATCAGCGATAAATTTCGGGTTTCCGATCGATGTCGGGGGATTGTCAAAACGTTATTCGACGATACCGTCAAAAGTTCAATTAATTATAGGAAAATAGGTTCCGAAGTCTATCGATACGTTTCTGATCAGGACCAGATCATTCGGAATTTCGGAACCAAGGGGTCCATGTCGGGGTCTGGATCTCCTCTCTAGTGCTAAGATTTAACTGATAATACCATCACCTGATAGGGAGGGGGATGCACGGTAATGGAGCTATCACAATCATTCAATTGGAAGTATTATCAAGGGTGTGAGCTGCCATGCTGTTTCTAGCCATATTATGGGTTGGGATGAAAGTTTGCTCACATCCCTGGTAACGGTGCCGTCGGACCTCCTAGAACCAAAATACTAACTGAATTATTTTCTTTTGAATTATTCTTGTCAATCAACACCCCCGAATGTGTCTTGTTCATGGACGCTCATAAGTAAGGAGAATTCCGGCAGTCTCTGGTCAGACTCATTTTTCAGCTCAGCTCTGGTTTGGAAGAGGTTCAGACAATCTTCTCCCCTGAGACCAAATCATATTGTCCATCTCACTTCATCCTGACACGTCCTGGGGACAGTGAAACAATCATCTAAGGACCGAGGACTTCCTCTCGCAGTAATAGGGGGCATTGCCTAAGGTAACCACAGTTCAAGGGCAAGTTCAGAATTTATTAGCGTTTAAAAGGAAAAGTAAATCCACGTTGTAGGTTTCTTTATCCCCAGTTCTAAAAATTTGTAAAATTATAAAGTTATATTGTGTCTCATTTCTCTTTCTGGGGCCCTGGTTTAAAGGGCCCAGGAAAGCTGGTGATAGGAGGCCACATAGCTGTACAACAAGGAAATGATTTAGCCCACATAGGGGGGGATCCACTGGGCACAGTGTAGGACTAGCCACAGGGTTACAGGTGCTCATTTTGCCACAACCAATCAGATATGTTTAACCTTGGAAAACTACACATCTGATTGGGGCCAAATTAGCACCATTTTAACGATAAGACCTTTTATTGATAGACCCGTGGTAGAGGTCCAGCATGAGTAAAGCTACGCACAACACTAGCGATAAAGCCCGATACTGTGATCCGATCGTGCGTGGAAGCAGTTTTCCTGACATGGCACGTGGGCCGCGACTAGAAGTTCGACAAAAAAACGAAAATTCGTAGTAGATTTGTTATGGCGTCACCAGAGTAGATAGTTGTATAACCAACACGCAGGAATCCTAAAGTAACCAGGCTTTAAAGGGGAAACACACTGAGTATAGCTATGTTACAGGAGAAGACAGGAATAATTAAGAGGAAATAAAGGGGATAACAATATAAGTTCCGGAGGCAAACGGGATCCACACCAATCTTAAAAATCACTCAGAATGTATACGTCCACACAGACTAGAAAAGGTCCACGAATAGATAGGAGCAGTATGGCAACTCCACAGAGTCCCAATGAATGAAACACACAGCAAGCCAGTACAGTTGGGTCTCACACAGCGGTTAATCACGGTCCAATGTCAGTTTTAGTCACAAGTCACACAGTCTTGATTAATGTTCGTTTCCAATGGAAGGACGAAACCTCAGCCTCTAGTTCCAAAACCCCGTTTAAGAACTCCACACAGAGTTCCAACACAAGTTCTTTTTTGTTCCCCTGGCGGGGGTCTTATCTCCCCCTCAGTGTGTGGGCGAGGAGGGAGTTATCTCCAAGGGACACCATGATTGGGTTGCTTCCCCAGGAAGGTGAGAACCCTTCCACGTGCAACTTAGGAGTAGGGTGTGACCCTCCTTATCAGGTACGCGTGCACAGCTCTGTCAGGAGGGAAAGTCCTGAACAAGGACTGGGCCCTATGTCTGGTGGGGGTCTGTAAATCTCTAATCTACAATACCCGGGTATTCTAACAAGATCCCTATAGAGGAGCCAGCCGCGGCCGAGGAAACACCCAGTCCCAAGCGTTCACCTATAGGGAGATCTACATGATCCGTCTGCCATCTGTTCAATTAGTCTGCAGCGTGTTACCCAGACTAAACTAGGAATGTAAAGAATGTAATAAAGTATGAAATGTATTGAGGGCCCCTATCTTGTGATGGGCCCCTTGGGCGCCGATTTCCCGGGTAGGCTCCAGTCTGACACTGCACTAGGGTAGGGACGATGAAACACTGAGTTGGGGCTATGAAATGTGGATCAATGTATATATTTAAATTATATCTGCTGGAGAATAATAAATGGGATTGGACTCTACATGACCACATTCAAGGACCATAACCTGCCCATCCAGTGTCTATCTAGAAATAAATAGTGTCACACTTATGCCTTCCAGGTTCTGGGGGGATTTAGTTGCTCAGTAGGATCGAGAATGTGTGGAACCCATCCAGCAGTCAAACCAGTAGAAAGTACGTTAAAATAATCTGAAACGTCCACCATGGAGATGTCTGGGGGAACACGTATCCGTGCCAAAATCTTTTAAAAATGCCCGTCCAAGTACCGAAAAACTTCATGAGTTCTGGACATAATGAAAAAATTTTGATTTTATTATAAATTGAAAATTCTAGAACACGATTATCGGACAACGTTTGCGGTTCAGAAAATCCAAAAAGTCTGAAATCCTCCGCAAAGTCCGAATCACAGAAATCCTATTGGGAACCGGGTCCTAGTTCGGGTCCATCTCAGTAATAAGGCACTGGGGGGGTCTATAAATGGACAAGATCACACATTGCCATGTGACAGGATTAACCAATAAGAATTGCAGTTCAGTTTTAAGGCAATTGAACCACATACGGGGAATGTGGGGGGAAAAATAACGGAATACGTGATGATGGGGCTCACGATAGGAAAATCACTGAGCACGTGCCGATTCGAATCTTGTACGGGGACCCACAAACTGTTATTATCCCCGAATCCCGTTAAACACACAGATGCAGGATGGAGTTGTGTTCAGCTAGAGCATCCATCGGCCACTGTTCCAGATGGAATTAACAACGTTCTTAACGTTTTACCCTTTCTGTTAGTTATATAAATAAAGGGGAGACGCCTATCGTTAAATGAAAGTGTAATTAGCCGAGTGGGCATGCCCATGGCGGATGCGCACATGTCCGCTGAGAGAATCTGTGGGGAGGCGAATGATAAAATCCGGTGTAGGCCGACGGCGCAGTCTGACTTGTGCCTATTTGGTGCAACAAGGAGGATTATTCACTCCAGCTGAATGGACGTAAATGGGCTTTTCATGGCTGAACAACAATGAGCAATGTTTCGGAACCCCCGTGCTAATGTTACGCGGCCACGCGGGGGGCGGTTTCCGCTCTCTTTTCACCGCCACTGCTCAGGAAACACAAACAGGCGAAATAAAACATCTCTCACCTGTGGGTTATCCAAAGCTAAAACAGAAAATAAAATGATGAATATTTGTCCGATTGATTCCTCGGAGTGGAGAATAAAACATCGGAACGGCGATGGTTCAAATCCCAGAATGCTATTTTGGGGGACCAGGAGCGCTGCGCGTTTTTACTGTATTAAAGTCACACAACCTATTTAAAACGGGAGACGGTTTTGCAAGTCACAAAGCAGCCATGGAAAACAAAAAAAATAGCGTCATTCAATGCGTCCGCATTTTACCCAAGTCCCACGATAGAGGAGCGCGCCCGTATTGTGTGGTCCAGAAGCACCAGGAACTAGAAAGGGCGAGGAAGTTTAAAGGTTTGTACCACCCGTGCGATGTGGGTCCCGACCCGGACCACGATGTGTACGAAATGAACGTTTCCCCCGGATGATCGTGTGGGGCATTTCAGTGATGAAATGGTCGTTTAATCCCCCGAAAAACGTCCCCCAACCGAAGTCCGTTTGCTGATAAAGTGGCCTCACGGGCCAATTATCTCTGAACGTTAGTTCCTACACAATCGTGTGTCGACGGGATGGGATCAGATAGCAAGTGTGTAACGAATCTTTATTTTTCCATACTTCTCTTCTGCTTAAAATTGAGGTGAACGGATGGGAAAAAGAAGGGAATCGGGAGCAGAGACAGAAAATAAAGGTTGCAGAAAGTCCAATTCAGTCATAATTGGGGTCTCAGAAAGTTCCGTGGTGGGTGGGACATTATCTCCGTTCAAATAGGAAAACGTGGAACATCTTCATTGGGAATCATCAAGGCCCCGGAATCCAAATTACCCCGAAGGATTTTCCAGCATTAGATTCTATTTGGGACTCACGGCCACAGACATGGAAACTCTTGTCCTCCACGAACGAACCTTTAAATCCAAATACGGTGCCTTTAAACGGTTTCCAAGGCTCAGTGAGTTTACAACAAGGCCGGACAGAAAGCGTTTGGATCTCCGGAAAACACAAGTCGATGGCTACAGGCAGTAGTGGTTTATATAGAGGACGAATTGTGGGGGAATGACAGAAAGTTCTAACGGGTTTATTGTCGGCTAGATGAATGGCGGTGGGGGATGCGGGGTGGGAACGGAAGTAACCGGTGTAAATACTAGGAACTTCGTATAGGACCCTTCAACAAAACGAGAAGGTCTCCCTTTTTTGTCTTTTAGGGGCTTAGTTTTTCTTTCATCCTGGGTACAAACCATCCAAAAATTGGCCGACAGAACCCATGTTTTTTGACGTCGTTGTTTCTCTGCATATGGAAGTACAATCAGACACACTGGAATTAAAAAAAAAAAAAACAAAATCGGAATGTACAAATCGGAAGCAATGGAAAACAACAGACGATCGCGTGGTTCCTGGCCGCGCTCTCTTGTAACAAGGAAAACTGTAGGTGGGATTACTTTTGCTGTTGACTGACAGTTCATGTTCCAGCCAATTGCTTGCTAGTGGTTCACTGGCCGGTTGTAAAGGTCATAAACGTGTACGGTTTATTCTGGGGCGAATGTCGAAGAGACAGATCCCTATAAAGTAAAAGGTAACACACCGAGATCAGCAAGGCGCAAAGTGAAAAATCCATTCCATGATTAAACGTCGGTCACTGTCCTTACTGGGATGAACTGTGGTTATATCAATACAATATCCCCACCTTCCCCTGATTTTAATGCAGACCCTGACTCCCTGAAATGTGTTGTTACAATCAGAGTGACGGAGCACAATGTGTCTTTTAGCCGTTAACAAGTGACAGACTTGTTGTATGATGTGTGTCAGACTTGTACCTCCGTGTGCTTGTATGCATGGATATGCGTTAATCGTGGGGGTGGGGATTTGAGGGTGGGCTTTAGGTGGGATGTCTGTAAAATAGGAATTTGCTAATATACTAGACCCACTTCATTGTGCAGCCTCTGCAGGTTTCAAGCACCAATGACCCAATCTATTTCTTATCCTAGCCCGTCAAGAATAACACCATCCCCACTGACAAAACATGAAGGTATTGTCTGGCCCCAATTGTCTGTTACCAACCAATGGGGTCTGGGGTCCAAAGGGCTTCGGGGCACCCAACCGAAACAGTGTGCGTACCAAAATGGTTTCTGGTGTACAAACTGGATTCCTTTGTCCAAAATGGGAGTCTGGTGATACAAAATTGGAGTCATGTGTACAAAATTGAACCCGGTTGATACAAAAATGAAGTTGCTGTACAAAAATGGAGTTGGTGAAGAAAATGGAGTCCGGGTACAAAAATGAGTCCGGTGGGTACAAAATGGAGTCTGGTGTACAAAATGGAGTCTGGTTGTACAAAATTGAGTTGGGTTACAAATGAAGTCTCTGTAGAAAAATGGAATTCCGCGTGTCACAAAATGGAGTACAGGTACAAAATGGTTAGTTTTAAATGAAAATACTGAAATGGTCGAAAGAGTTGGTAGAAAAGAAATACTTAAGGTGAATACCGCCATTGTCGATTGGGGTTCGTTGGGGATACATGCCAAGTAATCAGGGGTTTCTTTTATTCTGGGTTCGGGAAGTGGAGGTGAATTTAACTTTTCCTAATAATCTCAGTCTCTGCTGAAGCCATGAGATTCCACGTTACAGAAGTACCAAACGTCTCTTCCTCTCCCTAAACTGTCTCTTCACTCTCCTAACTGTTGCCCTATTCCCTAAACTGTCACTTTCCTCTCGATAACTGTCTCTTCCCCTCTCCCTAAACTGTCTCTTCCCTCTCCTAACTGTCTCTTCCCTCTCCCTAACTGTCTCTTCCCTCTCCCTAACTGTCAATTCCCTCCGATAACTGTTCGTCCTCTCCCTAACTGTCTCTTCCTTCCCTAATGCCTCCTTCCCTCTCCCAACGGTCTCTTCCCTTCCCCTAAAAATGGTCTTTCTCTCTCGATAACTGTCGCTTCCCCCTCTCCCTAACTGTCTCGTCCTCTTCTAACTGTCCCTTCCCTTCTCCCTAGTTTAGTAATTACGCTTCCGTTACTGGGATGTCCATTTGTTGATGTAATTGTTAATATCTGTGTGATTGCCTTCGGGGACCCCATATAACAGGAGATCTGACCGCAGTTTATTATGGGAAAACTTCTAACCTACCTAATTAGCTGTAAACATCCACAGGGTTGGACATTTGTGTCCAGTGAAATCCCCTGGGCAGAGAGAGATGAAATAGCTATATATAGCGAATGTGGAAATAAATATTAACCCACGTGTCGGTTCGAAAAGCAAAAATCCTTTAAAGAAAAAGAAAAAAAATAACATCACCTTTCTGGGTATAATAGCCTATATACAGTATAATAACGTAGTAATGTATATAATACATATACGTATATATAATGTAGTAATGTATATAATCGACTATTATACGTATATATAACGTAGTACTGTATATAAGCAGACTCTTATACAGTATAGTAAGTAGAATGTGTATCATAGACTATATACAGTATATATAACATAGTAATGTATATTATAGACGTTATAAGTAATTAAGAATGTTAGTAATGTATTATTATGACTGTATACAGTATATATAATGTAGTAATGTATATATAGACTGTATTCCGATATTAATGTAGTAATGTATATATAGGACTCTATACAGTATATAGAATGTAGCATGTATATATAGAATTATATATATTATAGACTTATATAAACAGTAATATAACGTAGTAATGTATATTATAGGACTATATACAGTTATAGATGTAGTAATGTATATTATAGGATGTAACATTATATAAATGTAGTATAGTCGTCATGTATATTATAGACTGTATTACCGTAATATATGTAGTAATGTTAAATTTAATTTTATAGAATTATTAACAGTATATAAGAATGTAGCAATGTATTAAAAGATAGTATAATATATTATAGACTATATACAGGATATATAAGTAGTCTATATATTATAGACTATAACAGTATATATACGCTAGTAAATATCTTATAGACTAATACAGTTATATATAACGTAGTAATATATAGTATAGACTATATAACAGTATATATAACGTAGTAAGTAATTCTCGACTTATATACAGTATAAGAAGTAGCAATGTATATAATAGACTATATACAGTATATATAAGTGTAATATATCTTATCAGGACTATATACAGTATATATAACGTAGTAAGTAGTAATGGTATAGTATAGTACATATAAATATATAGAATGTAGCAAATGTGTAAATAGACTATATACATTATATAATGTAGTAAAGATATTCTAGACTATATACAGTGATATATATGTAGTAATAGATATTATAGACTAGATACAGGATATAGAATGTAGGTAATATATATTATTAGACTATATACCGTCTTATAAGTAGTACTAATATTATATAGGACTATATACAAGGGTATATATAACGTAGTATGAGTAGAGCTATATATTATAGACTATATACAGATATAAACGTAGTATGTATATTATAGACTATCTACAGTCTTATAGAATGTAAGGCAATGTGTATAATAGAATATATACAGTGATATAATGCTAGAATATATATTATAGACTGTATGAAAGTATATATAATGTGTAATATATAGTATACTATCTAAGTATATATAACGTTAATTATATCTATAGACTATATACAGTATATATAACGTAATATATATTATAGACTATATACAGTATATATAACGTAATATATATTATAGACTATATACAGTATATAGAATGTAGTAATATATATTATAGACTATATACAGTATATAGAAGTATAATATAGTTAGCTATATACAGTATATTTATGTAGTAATATACTATTATAGAACTATATTACAGGATATTAGAATGTAGTAATATACTTATGGACTATATACAGTATAGAGAAGGTAGTAATATATATGATAGACCTATATACAGTATATATAACATACTACATATTATAGGACTATATACCAGTATAATAGAATGTAGTAGTAAATATATTTATAGACTATAGACAGTATATAGAATGTAGTTAATGATATATTAAGACTATATACAGTATAGAGAAGTAGAAATATAGATTGAGACTTATACAGTTATATACATGTACATGCGTGTATTAAGCCTAATATACTCGTATATATAAGTAGTAATATATTAAGGACTATATACAGTATATATAATGTTTTAATTTAAATTATATATTATAGACTATATACAGTATATAGAATGTAGTAATATATATTATAGAATATATACAGTATATAGAATGTAGTAATGTATATTATAGACTATATACAGTTTATAGAATGTAGTAATATATATTATAGAATATATACAGGTAAAGGAATCGTAGTCATGTTATTATCAGACGTATATCAGTATAATAATGTAGTAAGCTAAATTATAGACTATATACAGTATATAGAATGTAGTAATATATATGATGACTATATACAGTATATACGTAGTAATATAGATTATAGGAACTATATAAAGTATATATAAACGTAGTAATATTATATTAGAGGACTATATAAAGATATATAAACGTAGTAATATAAGTATAGTATATACAGTATATATAACAGTAGTAATGCTATCTATAGACTATATACAAGTATATTAATGTAGTAATATAATTATAGGACTTATACAGTATATAGAATGTAGTAATAATATTATAGACTATATACAGTATATATAACGTAGTAATATTCTATTATAGACTATATACAGTATATATAACGTAGTAATATATATTATAGACTATATACAGTATATATAACGTAGTAATATATATTATAGACTATATACAGTATATATAATGTAAATGAGGTATTATAGACTAGACACAAGATGTTAATGTGCATGTGTGTATTATAGACTGTATACAGTATGTTAATGTTATATTTGTGTATTATAGAGTATATACAGATGTTAATATACATGTGAGTATTATAGACTATTTTGTTACATGAGATGTTAATATACATGTGAGTATTATAGACTATACTGTACATGAGATGTTAATGTACATGTGAGTATTATAGACTATACATGGCATGATAGTGCCAATTCCCGCCCGGAAAACCCCTCACGTTTTAACCAACCTCCATATTATTAAAGGAACGACACCTGAACTAGGATCCCAAGCCACGCGGTTGATTAATTCCTTTTAGAAACAACTTAAAGGGCATTTAATGAACATCAAGGTTTATAACCTAACTTCCTTTGGTCAATTAGAGGGTCTATACGGTCCTATCACTGGAGCCCATCGCCTCTCCCAACACCGGCTCGATTGTGCTTCCTGTACTTCTCCTACTGCCTATCGGAAAGGCCCTACTGCAAGTTTAAAGAATGCAAATGCACAAATTATCTTTTAAACCTACCTCCACTCCTTGCCCCTCCTTTTTTTTCTCTATGGACCAGTGCCCTGCCGTGACAGTCAGAAAACTACCACCTGAAAAACCTTTATTCTTACATTTTTGATTAATATAGCTATTATAGGTGTATGTTTGTAGTCATTATAACTTATAAACTTAATTAATTTCCCTGTTTCATCTAAATATGATAGATGGTAGATGCAGCCTTGTGGAAAATTCCATCTCAAGTGGGTCCAAATATTTATGGTGTAACAGCACCCACCCATCCTCGGTCTCCATGTGACAATATACCTGGGACCAGGCCGTGCCCCCCAACCTTGCCTACACCAAAATTCACCATCAGCAAAGTGACCCCGACCATATAAACCCAGGATCCCCTCTTAATCAGGTCAAGTCAGTTGACACCAGGTGACGTTCATTGTGCAGATGACTGGGGCATTTAACTAGCTGGACTTTGGCATTGCACTGAACGACAAGGACATATGTTATATCAATAATTCACCAACGACATGAATAGTACAATGGTGATATACAACGTACTATCACCAATGTATATGACACAGTACCTATACAAATGTATAACACTGTACTATACAATGTCATATACACTGTTACTATACAAGCGTAAATTACACCGTACTATATCAATGTAATAACAACATACTTATACAAGGTATATACACCATACTATACAATGTAATATTACACCGTACTATACAATGTAAATACACCATACATTACAAGTGTAATATACACCGTGACTGTACCAATGTAATATACACCGTTACTATACAAGTAATATAACCGTACTATACAATGTAATATAACACCGTAATGTACAATGTAATATACACAGTACTATACCAATGTGAAATACACGTCTGACACCATGTAATATACCGTACTACAATGTAATTACACCATATTATACAAGGTATATACACCGGACTATACAAGTTGTAATATTTCTACACCATACGATACATGTAATATCCACCGACTGTACCACGAATCTACACCGTACTATACAATGTAAACACACGTACTATACATGTGAATACACACCACAGCTACTATAAAATGGATATACCACGTACTATACAATGTCAATACACCATACTGTACAATGTAATATACACCATACTGGACAATGTAATATACCCCGTTTATAGAAAATCTAATAGACACAATACTATACAAGGGTAAAAAATATACCACCGTAATATACAATGTAATTCCACCTACTATACCAATGTAATACACACCGTACTATTACAATGTCATATACACAATATTATACAATGTAATATGCTTGGACTATACAAGTAATATACACCGTACTCGATACAATGTAATATACACAGTACTATCCATGTAATCTACACGAACTTATACATTGTAATACAACACACCTTAATGTACAATGTAATATAAACCGTTACTATAAATGTAATATACACCATACTATACATGTAATATACACCGTACTGTACAATGGCATACTACACTGTACAATACACTGTAATACACACCGTACTATACAAGTAATATCACGGTACTATTACAATGTTAAATATCACACAGTACTATACAATGTAAGAGGCACCATATTATACCAATGAATATAAAACCGTTACTATACAATGTAATACACACCATATTATAATGTAATTAGAGCACCATACTTTACAATGGTAATTACACCATGCTATACAATGTAATACACACCCATACTATAACAATGCTAGATACACCATACTATTAAATTGTAATAGTCACCGTACTATTACAATGTTAATAGACACGTACAATACAATGGAATATACAACCCATGACTATACAAATGTAATATTACCCCATATTAGACAAGTAATATGCACTTACTTACATGTAATAACTGTACTATACAATGGAAATAGACACAGTTATGTACAATGTAATATACCATATTTTCATACATGTATATTGCACGTACTATACAATATGTAATATTACACCGTACGGTACACTGTAATACACACCGTACTGTACAAGTAATATACATCATATTAGAAATGTAATTACACCGCTACTATGTACATGTAATAACACTACTATTACAATGTACATATACACATACTATAACAATGTAATAGCAAACGGTACTATCCAATGTAATATACACCGTACTATACAAGTAATATACACCATACTGTACAATGAATATACACCTATATTATACAATGTCTATACACGTAATATACAATGTAATATAAACCATATGTAACATGTATATACCACAATATTATACAGTAATTACACTTGCTACTATACAATGTATAAACAGCACTGTACCCCATGTAATATACACCATATTATACAAGATAATATACACCGTACTATACAAATGTAATATACACAGTTACTGTACAATGTAATATAAAATACAGAGTACTGTACAAGGTATACACACCGTACTATACAATGTTAAGATACACTGTAGGATTACAACCTCTCCCCCCCATGGGTAATATGCCAGTAATAACAATGTACGACACCTTACTATACAATGTAATAGACACTGTACTTACAATGTAATAGACCCACCGTTATATAAATGTAATATACACCGTAATATACAATGTAATAGACACATACTATACAATGTAACTACCCCGTACTGTACAAGTAATATAACACCGTACTATACAAGTAATTGCACCGTACTATACAATGTAAATACACTGTACTATACAAGTAATAACACAGTTACTATTTACAGTAATATGCATGTACTATAGAAGTAATAGACACTAATACACGTACTATAAAATGTAATATACACCGTAATATACAATGTAATCTACACGTATATACAATGTAAGAAACCATACTAGACAATTGTAATATACACCGTACTATAACAAGGTATATACACGTACTGTATCAATGTACTCTGACACCGTACGTATCTATGTAAACACACAGTGACATATACAATGAATATACAAGACTTATACAATGTAAATATACAAAGTGCGTACAATGTACTATCCACCGTTTACTGTACAAATGTAAAACACCGTACTGTACAATGTAATTATACACCGGGATAGACAATGTAATATACACCGTACATACATTGTAATATACACCGATACTATACAATGTAATATACAACCGTATATACAATGGTAATATACACTGGACTATACAATGTAAATACACTGTATATACAATGTAAATACACGGCTATACAAGTAATATACACTGTACATACCAATTTAATATACACTGTACTATAAATGTAAATACACTGTACTATACAATGTAATATACACCGTACGGTACACATGTAATATATAAACCGTACTATCCAATTGTAATATACACCGTACTATACAAGGTAATAACACACCGTACTATACAAGTAATCTCCACCATATTATACAATTGTAATATACACGTTCTATTTGACAATGTAATATAACACTACTATACAATGTAATATACACATACTGTACAATGTAATATACACGTTCTATACAATGTAATATAAACGTACTATACAAGTAATATAACAGACGATACATGGATATACACCTACTATACAATGTAATATACACAGTACATACAATGTAAATATACACCGTCCTTACAATGTAAGATACACGTTACTAGACAAGTAATATTACAGTACTATAAATGTATAACACTGTACTGATACAATGTAATAAACACCGTTCTATACAATGTAATATACACCATATTATACAATGATACATACACTGTATATACAATGTAATACACACCGTACTATACCAATGTAAATACACGTACTAATACAAGGTAATATACACTGTACTATAAATGTAAAGAACTGTGTACGATACAATGTATATACCCGTACTATACATGTTAACATTT
>JAACNH010000159.1:65793-180529 GCA_019447015.1 Hymenochirus boettgeri | reverse complement strand
TATCTATATATGATAAATCTACCCTTACATCCTACCTATCCGGTAACCAGCACAGTATATGAAATCTATTTATCTATATATGATAAATCTACACTTACATCCTACCTATTCGGTAACCAGCACTGCACTGCATACTTCTCACTCCAGCACTTATACCCATTCCATTGTTTCTGTACGTTACCCGCCTAACTAGATTGTGAGCTCCATAGGGCAGGGATCTCCTTACCCCTTGTGGGAAAGCTCTAGCACTTCTATTTATATAATTTATATATTTATGTACTGAACTATCTATGTATTTATCCCCCTTGTATGACTTTATTTAATTTTTTTACTGTACAGCGCTGCGTCCCCAAGTGGCGCTATATATATAAACATATACATACATACTGTATAATCTGTATTGTTATATTGTACAGCGCTGTGTACCCAAGTGGCGCTATATAAACATATACATACATACTGTATAATCTGTATTATATACAACATACTGTATAATCTGTATTGTTATAATGTACAGCGCTGTGTCCCCAAGTGGCGTATATTAATAAAACAGTACACCTACTGTAGAGTCTGTATTGTTCATCATGTTAACAGCCGCTGTGTCCCCACGTAGCGCTATGCTAAATAACACTATACATACTACTGTATATTGTATTGTTATAAACTCTGGGCTTGGGATTGGGATTTTCCAGGGTACATAATTGCCACAGATTCTTGTACAAGTCATTCTGAATTGAGAAATCCAGTCGGATGACTAGCGAAACGTATTCAACAACTAAACTTCAAGTCCAGTTGATCTAATTGAATACAACAGATGTTACATAGTTATATTTCTATAATTTATATGTTTATGTACTGAACTATTTATGTATTTGTTCCCCTTGTATGACTTTATTGTATTTTATTACTGTACAGCGCTGTGTCTCCAAGTGGCGCTATATATATATATAAACGTATACATACATACTGTATAATCTGTATTGTTATAATGTACAGCGCTGTGTCCCAAGTGGCGCTATATATATAAACATATACATACATACTGTATAATCTGTATTGTTATAATATACAGCGCTGTGTACCCAAGTGGCGCTATATATATAAACATATACATACATACTGTATAATCTGTATTGTTATAATGTACAGTGCTGTGTATCCAAGTGGCGCTATATAAATAAACATATACGTACATACTGTATACTTTGTATTGTTATAATATACAGCGCTGTGTATCCAAGTGGGCGCGCTAATATAAATAAACATATACATACATTACTGTACAATCTGTATTGTTATAATGTACAGCATGTGTACCCAAGTGGCGCTATATAATAAACATATACATACATATGTATAATCTGTATGTTATAATACAGCGCTGTGTACCCAGTGGCGCTATATAAAAAACATATACAACATACTGTATAATCTGTATTGATATATGTACAGCGCTGTGTCCCCAAGTGGCGCTATATAATAAACATATACATACATACTGTATAATCTTTATTGTTATAATGTACAGCGCTGTGTTCCCAAGTGGCGCTATATAATAACAATATACATACATACTGTATAATCTGTATTGTTATAATGTACAGCGCTGTGTCCCCAAGTGGCGCTATATAATAAACATATACTACTACTGTATAATCTGTATTGTTATAAGTACACGCCTGTGTACCCAAGTGGCGCTATATAAATAAACATATACATACATACTGTATAATCTGTATTGTTATAATGTACAGCGCTGTGTACCCAAGTGGCGCTATATAAATAAACATATACATACATACTGTATAATCTGTATTGTTATAATGTACAGCGCTGTGTACCCGAGTGGCGCTATGTAAATAAACATATACATACATCTGTATAATCTGTATTGTTATAATGTACAGCGCTGTGTACCCAAGTGGCGCTATATAAATAAACATATACATACATGTACGGTTTGTTTTAATGGGGATTGTACAGCAATAACTCTCCTTTAAAGGGACAATAAACCTTGTTTGAATTGACATCTTCATCAACTATTTTTGCTGCAGTGAATTATTTACCTTTCATCACACAGAATGTTGTCTGCAATTTATAACCAGTCTGTGTCTTTCTGTCCCTGGACCATATGCAGCCATGGGTATCAAAGCACAAAACAGTGAACAAGAAAATGCAACTGTTGGTTTTGTTGACTTTTTATTTAAACAACAAATACACTTTCCCCTTTAATAATGAAATATCTATATAGCCCCCTCCCTTGTCCGTCTTGGGGTAGTATATCGATGTAGCTCCTGTGGTATGTTCTATGTGTGTGGCGTCGATGTCTGAGAAAAAAAGTAGCTTTTTTCTTTCTTCTTGTCTCTCTCATGTTTTTATGCTCCATCTTCTCTGGTCTCTCTTTCTCTCCCCCTCTCTTTCTCTCCCCCCCTCTCTGTGTCTCTCTTTCTCTCCCCCTCTCTTGCTCTCCCCCTCTCTCTGTGTCTCTCTTTCTCTCCCCCTCTCTTTCTTTCTTTCTTTCTCTCTCTGTTTCTCTTCCTCTCTGTCTCTCTGTCTGTGTTGCTGTCTTTCTCTCCCCCTCTCTTTCTCTCCCCCTCTCTCTGTGTCTCTCTTTCTCTCCCCCTCTCTTTTAAGTTACCAGGCTGCGTTCCCAAGTGGCCGCTAATAAATAAACAATACATACATTACTGTATTAATCTGTATTGTTATAATGTACAGCGCTGCGTCCAAGTGGCGCTATATATATAAACCATACTACATACATGTATAATCTGTATTGTTATAATGTACAGCGCTGCGTCCCCAAGTGGCGCTATATAAATAAACATATAATACATACTGTATAATCTGTATTGTTATTAATGTACAGCGCTGTGTACAAGTGGGCTATATAAATAAACATATACGTACATACTGATAACTGTATTGTTATAAGTACAGCGCTGTGTCCCCAAGTGGGCGCTATATAAATAAACATATACATACATACTGTAAATCTGTATTGTTAAATGTACAGCGCTGTGTCCCAAGTGGCGCTTATATAAATAAACAATATACATTACTGTATATCTGTATTGTTATAATGTACAGCGTGTCCCCAAGTGGCGCTATATATATAAACATATACATACATACTGTATAATCTGTATTGTTATAATGTACAGCGCTGTGTCCCCAAGTGGCGCTATATAATAAACATTACATAATACTGTATAATCTGTATTGTTATAATGTACAGCGTGTGTACCCAAGTGGCGCATATATAAACATATACATACATACTGTATAATCTGTATTGTTATAATGTACAGCGCTGTGTACCCAAGTGGCGCTAAAATATAAACATATACATACATACTGTATAATCTGTATTGTTATAAGTACAGCGCTGTGTACCCAAGTGGCGCATATATAAACATACAAACATACTGTATAATCTGTATGTTTATAATGTACAGCGCTGTGTCCCCAAGTGGCGCTATATAAATAAACATATATACATACATACTGTATATCTGTATTGTTATAATGTACAGCGCTGTGTACCCAAGTGGCGCTATATATATAACAATAACATACTACTGTATAATCTGTTTGTTATAATGTACAGCGCTGTGTACCCAAGTGGCGCTATATAAAATAAACATATACATACATACTGTATAATCTGGATTGTTATAATGTACGCGCTGTGTCCCCAAGTGGCGCTATATAAATAAACTATACATACATACTGTATAATCTGTATTGTTATAATGTACAGGCTCTGCGTCCCAAGTGGCGCTATAAATAAAATATACATACATACTGTATAATCTGTATTGTTATAATGTACAGCGCTGTGTACCCAAGTGCGCTATAAAAATATAAACATAAACATACATACTGTATAATCTGTATTGTTATAATGTACAGCGCTGTGTACCCAAGTGGCGCTATATAAATAAACATATACATCACACTGTATATCTGTATTGTTATAATGTACAGCGCTGTGTCCCCAAGTGGCGCTATATAAATAAACATATACATACATACTGTATATCTGTATTGTATAATGTACAGCGCTGTGTCCCAAGTGGCGGCTATTAAATAAAAACATATACATACACTGTATAATCTGTATTGTATAATGTAACAGCGCTGTGTCCCCAAGTGGCGCTATAAATAAACATAACATACATACTGTATAATCTGATTGCTATAATGTACAGCGCTGTGTCCCCAAGTGGCGCTATAATAAACATATACATACATACTGTATAATCTGTATTGTTATAATGTACAGCGCTGGTACCCAAGTGGCGCTATGTTAAACATATACTACATACTGTATAATCTGTATTGTTAATGTACAGTGCTGTGTACCCAAGTGGCGCTATATAAATAAACATATACATACATACTGTATAATCTGTTTGTTATAATGTACAGCGCTGCGTCCAAGTGGCGCTATGTAAAAAACATATACATACATACTGTATAATATGTAGTTATAATGTACAGTGCTTTGTACCCAAGTGGCGCTATATAAATAAACATATACACATACTGATAATCTGTAGTTATAATGTACAGCGCTGTGTACCCAAGTGGCGCTATATAAATAAACATATACATACTACTGTATAATCTGTATTGTTATAATGTACAGCGCTGTGTACCCAAGTGGCGCTATATAATAAACATTAGTACAATAGTATAATATGTATTGTTATAATGTACAGCGCTGTGTACCCAAGTGGCGCTATATAATAAACATATACATACATACTGTATAATCTGTTGTTTATAATGTACAGCGCTGTGTACCCAAGTGGCGCTATATAAATAAACATATACATACATACTGTATAATATGTATTGTTATAATGTACAGCGCTGCGTCCCCAGGCGCTATATAAATAACATATACATACTTACTGTATAATCTGTATTGTTATAATGTACAGCGCTGTGTACCCAAGTGGCGCTATATAAATAACATATACGACATACGTATAATTGTATTGTTATAATGTACAGCGCTGTGTACCCAAGTGGCGCTTATAAATAAACTATACATACATATGTTAATACTGTATTGTATAATGTACAGCGCTGTGTACCCAAGTGGCGCTATTAAATAAACATTATACTATATACTGTATAATATGTATTGTTATAAATGTACAGCGCTGTGTACCCAAGAGTGCGCTATATAAATAAACATATACATACATACTGTATAATCTGTATTGTTATAATGTACAGCGTGTGTACCCAAGTGGCGCTAAAAATAAAGATAAACAACATACTGTAATACTATGTATTGGTATAATGTACAGCGCTGTGTATCCAAGTGGAGCTTATAAATAAACATATACATACATACTTGTTATCTGTATTTTATAATGTACAGCGCTGTGTCCCCAAGTGGCGCTATATAAATAAACATATCATACATACTGTATAATCTGGATTGTTATAATGGACAGCGCTGTGTCCCCAAGTGGCGCTATATAAATAAACATATACATACATAATGTAATAATCTGTATTGCTATAATGTTCAGCGCTGTGTCCCAAGTGGTGCTAAGTAAATAACATATAATACATACTGTATAATTGTATTGTTATAATGTACAGCGCGGTGTACCCAAGTGGCGCTATGATAAATAAAACATATACGTACATACTGTATAATATGTAATGTTATAATGTACATGCTGTGTACCAAGTGGCGCTATATAAATAAACATATACAACACTACTGTATAATCTGTATTGTATAATGTACAGCGCTGTGTACCCAAGTGGCGCTATGTAAATAAACTATACGTACATACTGATAATAGTATTGTTATAATGTACATGCTGTGTACCCAAGTGGCGCTATTAAATAAAAATATACATACATACTGTATAATCTGTATTGTTATAATGTACAGCGCTGTGTATCCAAGTGGAGCTATATATAAAAAACATATACATACATACTGTATAATCTGTATTGTTATAATGTACAGCGCTGTGTCCCCAGTGGCGCTATATAAATAAACATATACATACATACTGTTAATCTGATTGTTATAATGTACAGCGCTGTGTCCCAAGTGGCGTTATAAATAAACATAACAACATACTGTATAATTGTATTGTTATAATGACAAGCGCTGTGTACCCAGTGGCGCTATATAAATAAACATATACATACATACTGTATATATGTATTGTATAATGTAAGCGCTGTGTCCCCAAGTGGCGCTATATAAATAAACATATACATACATAATGTATAATCTGTATGTTATAATGTACAGCTCTGTGTCCCCAAGTGCGCATATATAATAAACATATACATACATACTGTATAATCTGTATTGTTATAATGTACAGCGCTGTGTACCCAAGTGGCGCTATATAAATAAAAAATACATACATACTGTATAATCTGTATTGTGTATATGTACAGCGCTGTGACCCAAGTGGCGCTATAAATAAACATATATACATACATACTGTATAATCTGTATTGTATAATGTACAGCGCTGTGTCCCAAGTGGCGCTATTATAATAAACATATTACATATATACTGTATATCTGTATTGTATAATGTAAGCGCTGTGTCCCCAAGTGGGCATATAATAAACATATACATACATACGTATAATCTGTATTGTTATAATGTACAGCGCTGTGTCCCCAAGTGGCGCTATATAAATAAAACATAACATACATACTGTATCATCTGTAAGTGTATAATGTACAGCGCTGTGTCCCCAAGTGGCGCTATATAAATAAAACATATACATACATACGGTATAATCTGTATTGTTATAATGTTCAGCGCTGTGTACCCAAGTGACGGCTATATAATAAACATATACATACATACTGTAAATCTGTATTGTTATAATGTACAGCGCTGTGTACCCAAGTGGCGCTATATATAAACATAACATACATAACTGTATAATCTGTATTGTTATTATGTACAGTGCTGTGTCCCAAGTGGCGCTATATAAATAAACATATACATACTACGTATATCTGTATTGTTATAATGTACAGCGCTGTGTCCCCAAGTGGCGCTATATAAATAACATATACATACGTACTGTATATCTGTATTGTTATAATGTACAGCGCTGTGTACCCAAGTGGCGTATATAAATAAACATATACATACATACTGTATAATCTGTATTGTTATAATTACAGCGCTGTGTATCCAAGTGGCGCTATATAAATAAAACAATACATACATTCTGTATACTCTGATTGTTATATGTACAGCGTTTGTCCCAAGTGGCGCTATATAAATAAACTATACATACAACTGTATAATCTGTATGTTATAATGTACAGCGCTGTGTCCCAAGTGGCGATATAAAATAAACATATACATACATGTATAATCTGTATTGTATAATGTACAGCGCTGTGTCCCCAAGTGGCCTATATAAATAAACAATACATACATACTGTAATCTGTATTGTTATAATGTACCGCGTGGTCCCAAAGTGGCGCTATATAAATAAACATATACATACATACTGTAATCTGTATTGTTATAATTACAGCGCTGTGTATCCAAGTGGGCTATATAATAACATATACATACATACTGTATAATCTGTATTGTTTAATGTACAGCGCTGTGTCCCAAGTGGCGCTATATAAATAAACATATACATACATACGTTATTCTGTATTGTTATAATGTACAGCGCTGTGTCCCCAAGTGGCGCTATATAAAAAACATATACAACATACTGTACAATCTGTATTGTTAAATGTACAGCACTGTGTACCCAAAGTGGCGCTAATAAATAAACATATACATACATAACTGTATAATCTGTATTGTTATAATGTACAGCGCGTGTACCGAGTGGCGCTATATAAATAAACATATACATACATACTGTATAATCTGTATTGATATAATGTACAGCGCTGTGTACCCAAGTGGGCTATATATATAAACATATACATACATACGTATTAATCTGTATTGTTATAATGTACGCGCTGTGTCCCCAAGTGGCGCTATATAAATAAACATATACATACATACTGTATAATCTGTATTGTATAATGGACAGCGCGGTGTCCCCAAGTGGCGCATATAAATAAACAATATACATACATACTGTAAAATCTGTATTGTTATAATGTACGCGCATGTGTACCCAAGTGGCGCTATATAAATAAACAATATACCATATACTGTATAATCTGTATGTTATAATGTACAGCGCTGTGTACCCAAGTGGCGCTATATAAATAAACATATACATACATACTGTTATAATCTGTATTGTTATAATGTACAGCGCTGTGTACCGAGTGGCGCTAGTAAATAAACATATACATACATTCTGTATAATCTGTATTGTTATAATGTACAGCGCTGTGTACCCAAGTGGCGCTATATAAATAAACTATACTACATACATGTACGGTTTGTTTTAATGGGGATTGTACAGCAATAACTCTCCTTTAAAGGACAATAAACCTTGTTTGAATTGACATCTTCATCAACTATTTTGCTGCTGTGCAGTCGAATTATTACCTTTTCATCACACAGAATGTTGTCTGCAATTTATAACCAGTCTGTGTCTTTCTGTCCCTGGACCATATGCAGCATGGGTATCAAAGCACAAAACAGTGAACAAGAAAATGCAAACTGTTGGTTTTGTTGACTTTTTATTTTAAACAACAAATACACTTTCCCCTTTAATAATGAAATATCTATATATCCTTTTTGTTCTCTCTCTATTTCTCTCTCTGTGTCTTTCTCTGTGTGTCTCTTTCTCTCCCCTCTTTCTTCTTTCTTTCTCTCTCGTTTCTTCCCTCTCTGTCTCCTCTCTGTTCTGCTGTGTTGCTGTCTTCTCTCCCCCCTCTCTTGTGTCTCTCTTTCTCTCCCCCTTCTTTCTTCTTTCTTTCTCTCTCTGTTTCTCTTCCTTCTGTCTTCTGTCTGTGTTGTCTTCTTCCCCACTCTCTTTCCTCTCTCTAGTGTCTCTCTTTTCTGTCCCACTTCTCTCTCTCCCCTCTCGGTTTGCTTCTCTTTCTCTCCCACCTCTCTTTCTCTCCCACCCCTCTCTGTCTTCTCTTTCTCTCCCCCCTCTTGCTCTCCCCTCTCTCTGGTCTCTCTTTCTCTCCCCCTCTCTTTCTTTCTTCTTCTCTCTCTGTTTCTCTCCCCTCTCCTGTTCTCTGTCTGTGTTGCTTGTTCTTTAATATATATATATATAGGTGTATGTTTGTAGGTCATTATAACTTTATAACTTATTACTTTCCCTGTTTCATCTAAATATGATAGATGGAGATGAAGCCTTTGTGTTAAATTCCATCTCAAGTGGGTCCAAATATTTATTGGTGTAACAGAACCCACACATCCCTCGGTCTCCATGTGCACAATATACCTGGGACCAGGGCACGTGCCAACCTTGCCTACACACTTCACCCAATCAGCAAAGTGACCCCTGACCCTATAAACCAGACTCCCCCCTCTTCATCAAGGTAAGTCAGTTTACACCAGGTGACGTCATTGTCAGATACTGGGGATTTAACTAGCTGACTGGCATTGGCACTGAACGAAGGACATACTGTATATCAATAATTCACCAACTGCTCCATTACTATACAATGTAATATACACCGTACTATACAATGTAATATACACCGTACTATACAATGTAATATACACTTCATGTTATGGGCATGGGGTCCCGCCAGAAATTGTACCCAGTATGGGGCCCAGAAAAGTCTGAGGGGCGGCCCTGAGGGAACCAATACCTATCCATAAGAGAACTGATCTTTAACTATAAATAAACTCATCTCTAACCATAAACTGGTCTTTAATAAATCCCAACAGGGAAACTTTAACCATAAGGTCACCAATGTCTGTCCATAAAAGAAAACAATTTTTCTCTCTTCTGTCTACTCCTAAAATTCTCATTTCTTAGCCATAATGACCGGAGCCAATTTCTAACCATGTAGAGGACCAATCTCTAACCAATCTCTAACACCATCATCGTTACCACCTATGTGAGAATTCACCAGAAATAAACTTTATATTTGGGGGAATTGACTGGTAATAGTTGAGGTCTATGTACGATTTCTCGATCATTGTTATAAAATAAGTCACATTACTGTTTACTCGTGTTGGAGGTCTTTGTGTAATGTGTGTCTGATCTCGTTACTTTGATGGTAATTGTGTGTCTGATCTTGTTACTTTTGTTTACTTGTGTGTCTGATCTTGTTACTACTACTTTGTGTCTTGTTTTTAATCCAATTAAATCCAAATAATGAGAGAATATAATAGACCATCAACTCCTCACAACTAAAATACACTCAAATTGATCTAAGGTTGGGGGCTGAACATCATAGTCGACCCCAGTGAGGGTCCCAGTGACCTATGACCTGTAAAGGAAAAATAAAATGAAATTCCCCCCACCACCCCCACTGATCTTGCCATTTTCCTTCCCCTGTTGGGTTATTATGTCATATAATATCTTGAAAAGGATCACTATAAGCCCGAGGAGTCCACAGGTGAGTTAAAAGAGGGTCCCTTTGCACTTTGTATGTGGGGGGTCAATCTTACTATATCTGTCCGTCTGTGGGGCCGGCACAAATAGTCACTTTACCATGGGACCATTTAACTGAACTGAAGAGCTGCAATTTCTAAACACAATTGTTCATTTTAAACTTTTTGCACATGGCACAGAAAACAGGGAACTGCTCAGTACATATTTTATTTACATTCATATCCCCCCCACCTGAGTCCATAAAAATATAAATGTGAAAGTTCCATAAAATCATTGCGTGCGGACGAAGGAGGTTTGTGATGTAATAACCCCCTGGGTGACTGTCTAACTGTACCTAATGTGCAGGCTAGACACTCTAGAGGTCTTCCAGCTAATCAATACCAACTAAGGATCCCAGACTCACAGGCCTTTTATTCTATCATCCAAGGGCCCCACATTTGGGGCTGTAAAGGAGAATTAGGTCAAGGTGAATAATGAATTTATACTTATTACTGGAATGGATTCAATAGGAATAGACAGGGGTCCACAGGTAGTGTTATCCGATACAATAACGATAATTTCTTTATTGCTGAGAACTCAATATTTTACGACCATGTTGTAAACAGTAATAGTGAGTTGTAAAATGGTGATCAGTTTTATGTGACCACAGCCAGCCAATAATAACAAGCCGCGATAGCCAATTTTACTGCGTGGTAATTGCAACTATATACATGGTTATATAAAGACATACATCCATCTAGTCCAACCTTTTCCCTACCTAAATTCTTATAACAGTTACATAGTAAACATAGTAATTGGAGGTTGTATAAAGACAACCTCCCTCTAGTCCAACCTTTATCCCTACCCAGATAATTTTGTATACAGTTACATAGTAACATAGTATTGGAGTTTGTATAAAGAATACTCCCTCTAGTGCAACCTTTTATACCCTACCCTAATTGTCTGTATAACAGTTACATAGTACATATATTGGAGGTTGTATAAAAATAACGTCCATCTAGTCCAACTTTATAACCCTACCCTAATGTCCTTTATAACGCTACATAGTAGACATAGTATTGAGAGGAGGTTGGTATAAAGACATACTCCATCTATCCACCTTTATACCCTGACCCCATAATGTTCTGTATTATCATTTACATAGTACCAGTAGTATTGGAGGTTGTTAAAGACATACTCCATCTGTCCAACCTTTATACCTTCCCCCTACTGTCTGTTATAACAGTTTTACTAGTCAGACATAGTATTGGATTTGTATAATGACACGCCGTCCATCTAGTCCAACCTTAGTACCCTCTCCCATAATGTTTTAGAAAAGTATCAAACATTTACAATAGTAACATGTATATGGCAGGTAGTATAAAAGACACACTTCCAATCTAGTCCAACCTTTAAAGAAATACCTACCCATATGTCTGGTTCTAACAGTATAAGCATAGTTGAGCATGAAATTATTGGAGGTATTGTATAAAGATACCGAATACGTCCATCTCTCCAACCTTTACAACCCTACCCATAATGTCCCTGTATAACAGTTTAGCATAGTAACTAGTAATTTTTTGGAGGTGTTGATAAATACATAACGTCCAATCATCGTCCAAGCACCTTAGATATACACTACCCATAATGTCTGTATAACGTTTTTACATATTAACAGTGAGGATTTATACTTGGGGAGGTTTTTGTAACAGACATTACGTCCATCTAGTCCACTTTACACCCTCCAGAGACAGAGACATAATGTCTGTAGACAGGTTATAGGTGGACCGCAAATAGTACACATAGTGTGCCAATAGATAAAATGCAAGTGTATATGATGTAAGTCGAAAGACAGTGAGAAGCAAAATCGAGAATCCATGCTAGAAGGGTCCAACCTGTTATTACCCTACCCATAGTGGTCTGGTATAACATTAAACATAGTAACATAGTATTGGAGGTTGTATAAAGACAACGTCCTTCGCTAGGGTTCCAAACTTTATACCCTAAGGCCCATAATGTCTGTCATACCCGGTTACATAGTAACAATAGTATTGGAGTTTGTATAATACATCGTCCATCTAGTCCACTTTATACCCTACCCAATCAATGTCTGTTTTACCAGTTTACATAGTAACTATTATGAGTTGTGATAAAGACAGATACTTCCATCTGAGCAGGCCAACCTTTAGTTATACACGCCATACCCATAATGATCCTGTAGTAAACATTACCTAGTACCAACAGTGATTGGGGTTTGTGATAAAGACATACCGTCCATTAGTCCACCCTTTATACCCTCCTACCCCATAATGAAGCTTTAACGCATGCTTCGCTGAAGTAACATAGGGTATTGGGGGAGCTTTGTTAGGTATAGAACGCACGGTCATAGGGGGGTCCGAAACTGAATCAGAAAGGACGTAGAATATATTGATCAATAAGAAAGAAACCCTTCAAACGCTTAGAAAGAAAGACTGGGGTGAAGTCTGGTGAGAATGGAGGATTGGTGGGTAAATTAAATGAAAACAGCCGACTAGTGCTCAGTTGACGTTCCGAGACGTTATGGGGCGCGGGTAACGGATTTTTTGAGAGTAGCGCCTACCTGGAGAGGGCGAGGGCCCGATCATGTGTCTGTCGTACGGTGGTGACATGACTAAGTTTCCATAGTTACCATAGTATTGGCGGTTGGGGTAGTAAAGAGAAAAACGGTCCATGCTAGTCCAGGGAGGAACCTTAGAAGTATAAGCCTACCCAAATAATGTCCTATAACCGTTGGAACAGGTGAGATAAATATATGGGGAGAGTTGTTATACAACCAGATAACGTTCATAACTAAGTAACCCAAGCCAGTATTATAACGTACCGAACTACCCATAATGCTGGTATAACGTTACCATAGTACGCATAGTATTAGAGATTATAGAAGACTCGGTCGAACTCTCTAGTCCGGGGGGTTAGTTGAGTGCCGGTTTATCCCTAACTCCATAAATTTCGGTGGCTGGAGAAATAACGTTACAATCAAGTACCAGGTGGGTTGGGGAAAGACATACGTCCATCTAGTCCAACCTTTATACCCTGCCCATAATGTCTGTATAACAGTTACATAGTAACATAGTATTGGAGGTTGTATAAAGGTTGGAACAATCTAGTCCAACCTTTATACCCTACCCATAATGTCTGTATAACAGATACACCGTACTATACAATGTAATATACACCGTACTATACAATGTAATATACACCGTACTATACAATGTAATATACACCGTACTATACAATGTAATATACACCGTACTATACAATGTAATACACACCGTACTATACAATGTAATATACACCATACTGTACAATGTAATATACACCGTTCTATACAATGTAATACACACCGTACTATACAATGTAATACACACCGTACTATACAATGTAATATACACCATACTATACAATGTAATATACACCGTACTATACAATGTAATATACACTGTACTATACAATGGGAATATACAATGTGACATTCAATGTTTATACAATGTAATATCCAAAGTAGTATAAAATGGAAATATTAAACCTTCAATAGAATTATCTGTTCCTGGTACAAAATGTCTATTCTTGTAACAAACACCAGTGTTAGTAACATAATGTGTAATGACAAAGATATTACTGGAATATTTCTTACCCATAATCCCCAATTACAGAATTATATAGCACTCGTTTTTCTCATTTTCCCTCAAGGTTTAAATACGATTTTCCATACCAAAGGTCATACACATTGTAAGTTAGAGATGGTCGAAACTCACTAGTTTCATTACGTTTTCAGATTACCTGATCTCGGGAAAATCCCAAACATACGAAAAGTCCAACCTTTATACCCTAAATCCAAAAGTATGGGGCTATTTTCAAAAATTATCAAAAATGTCTTCCGAAGTCCCGAAATCCAGAGGATCTGTCCGGATTTTATAACCGAGGAGTTCCCTGTCGGATCGAACTCGGATCCCATCTCTATTTTAAGGTTATTCAATGGACAGGGAATGAATCTCCCTACTTATATCAGTATAGTACCTACCTATCTAGATTGTCAGCTCTGCGGGGCACGGACCTTTTTCCTTTCACATTTTTATTCATTCCTTGTAACCAAGTGGGGGTGCTATATTAATACAACGCTACAAACATACACAGTACACACCATTCATACTGAACAACACAGTTTTCCATTGAAATTCCTTTTTATAAATGTAAGTATTGAAAATAAACAGCTAATTTTCCTCTTCTTCCGGTGTAAATATTGTAGGACTTTGTTAACTAAAGTTAGCCCTCCCCTATACAAGTTGGATTATTTTGATGGTAGTGTCTCTTTAAATAATGTAACCCAATAATGATCTAGTCGGGGGTTGGAAGCGGTTTGACCACTTAAACCAACAAGAGACTTGTTTCCCATCTCAGGGTCACTGACTCTATGTGGGTTTTATTTGCTGCCTCAGCAGCTATGGAAATATTTCTGTATTTATGAATATATTGTGTTGATATTTCCATTGCAGCTGGAACAGCTCATGAATTTTAAAAAGAAGAATGATAAATGTTTGTCCATGTTTCTGTATATTGTGCACAGAGTTAATAGCCACTGGATTTAATAAACAGACTATTTGGGGTAAATCAGAGAATTCTCTAGATATTAACAATTTGCAGGTAAACGATACTTGGTTCTTTGACTTGATTTTCATGGCGCCAGTGATGTCATCAAGATGGCGGCTCCAAGAACATTTTTATTGTCACCAATGGGAATTGGAAAGATCTTTGTGATTATTATTATTATTATTATTATTACAGAAAAAATGTCCGTTCCTACCAGTTGCCCACATATTATTACTAGTTTGTTAAAATAAGTTATTTAAATTATACACACTTGGGTAATTTTAAATCGCTTTCATATATTAATATTAATGAATTTAATATCTTCTACCTTATTGGCTGTTGGATGACTTGAACAAGCTTAAACCTCTAGTGAGCAACTGACCATTGAGTTGAGAAAACACATTTTGCACAGGGAGCCCTTCTAAGTCCCATCTAAGTACCCATCCTGCACTGTACCCCGGAGTTGGGATCCATATAAGTAGGTGGAGAATTATAGACCAGGAAGGGTCAATGTCAGATTGTGCAAATTCCAAGTAAACTACATCTACTGCTATCCCAGAGTCTAAATTTCTACTTACTGGAGGTTGTATAAACACGTACGTCCATCTAGTCCAACCTTTATACCCTACCCATAATGTCTGTATAACAGTTACATAGTAACATAGTATTGGAGGTTGTATAAAGACATACGTCCATCTAGTCCAACCTTTATACCCTACCCATAATGTCTGTATAACAGTTACATAGTAACATAGTATTGGAGGTTGTATAAAAGCATCCATCCATCTAGTCCAACCTTGATAACCTACTCATTAACGTTTTTTGCAGTTGATTCAGAGGAAGGCAAACAAATTGTTTGTTGCTATGACTTCCTGGTGTATGTATCAATAACAGTGTTTGGATAAAGAGACTTTAACAATCAAATACAATGTATCTGTAATACATAATGAAATGATCAGTAATATGTTACCCCAAAAAGCCCTTATCAAATAAATACGGGTGCTGTGAGTGCTATCAAAATCGTAATCAATAAAATAAAGTCCCAGATAGAACTGAGACTAACAGGCTTAATAAACCCACTTAACTCAGGCATAAACCTGAGGCACTCCTACGGGCATAAAGGAATGGGGAAATGTAAGAGAACTCCCAGAAAGAGCCCTGGGAGTAAGATAAATAGGAGGGTATCTAACAAAACCTTCCAACAAAGTAGAAATATAAAAAAATGTATCATTTATTCAAAAATAGTAACAAAAACATTTTGTTGCTATTGTTTTTTCCCATAGACTATAATGGTAACAATCCTCAAATGTGGATATTTCAAAACAGTTTGTTTCATGGTCATAAATACAAATGGTGATACCCCCAACCCCCCACACAGACCCAGGTACACCCACCAAATGACCTACCTTTCCATTCCCATAGAAGCCATACTTAAAGGGTAACTATAGACAAAAAACTAATTTTGATCAATCATCAATGAAAGTTAGTTATATAGTCATACATGCAAAAACACATTCCCCCAACCTCATATGGGTACACACACCTACTGACCTACCCTTCCATTCCTGTGGCAGCCATACTTAAAATAATAATGTAAATAATGTAAAAAAAAACAACACATTTTGATATATCCTCAATAAAAGATAGTTTTATGGTTATAAACACAAAAAAGACATACCCCCTCAACCAGACCCAGGTACACACACCTACTGATCTACTTATCCATTACTGTGGCAGCCATACTTAAAGGGTAACTAAAGTAAAAAAAATTTAATTAAGATTTATCCTCAATAAAAGATAGTTTTATGGTTGTAAACACAAAAAAGACATACCCTCTCAACCAGACCCAGGTACACACACCTACTGATCTACTTATCCATTACAGTGGCAGACATACTTAAAGGATAACTAAAGTAAAAAAAATTTAATTAAGATTTATCCTCAATAAAAGATAGTTTTATGGTTGTAAACACAAAAAAGACATACCCTCTCAACCAGACCCAGGTACACACACCTACTAATCTACTTATCCATTACTGTGGCAGCCATACTTAAAGGGTAACTAAAGTAAAAACAACTAATTTAGATTTATCCTCAATAAAAGATAGTTTTATGGTTGTAAACACAAAAAAGACATACCCTCTCAACCAGACCCAGGTACACACACCTACTGATCTACTTATCTATTACTGTGGCAGCCATACTTAAAGGGTAACTAAAGTAAAAAAAACCTAATTTTGATTAATAACAAAAAAGGTTAGTTTTTTTAACCCCCAACGTGACACAGGTACACACACCTACTGACCTACCCCTCCATTACTGTTGCAGCTATACTTAAAGGGTAACCAAAGTAAAAAAACAAATTTTGACCAATCATAAAAAAAAAAAATATCCCCCAACCCTGGGGGTTAAGCCACGGATGAGGATTAGAGGTGCCTTGACTGCTGGAATGTAAGGGGGCAAAAGAGTCTATGGTGTTAGTCAGGATAAAGTTATAGGAATTAACAAGTGAGTCAGAGTCATCCACTGTCAGAAGGAGGGAGAGACTAGAGGACAGGGATGAAGCGAGTGTAGGGAGATCTATGGATCTAGTATTACGGACAGATGCACAAGATGGAGGGACAGGAGGAAGAAAAGGGTGTTGAGCCTGAAAAGTAATAAGATGGTCAAAAAGTGGGAAGGGGTTAGATTGAAAAGATGAGACAGAGAGGTTTTTAGTGAACACCAGGTCCAGGAAGTGGCCATCCTTGTGAGTACTAGCGTTAGTCCATTGGTGGAGATCGAACGAGGAGGTTAATTGTAGGAAGCGAGAGGCCCAGGAGAGGGAGGAGTCATCAATGTGACACTTGAAGTCCCCCAGAATCAGACCAGGACAGTCAGCAGAGAGGACGAAAGTAAATCAAGTTTCAAACACAGCTTTCAAGCCAGTTTATACTTTCTCTTTCCAGTTATTATTATTATTATTATTATTATTATTATTATTATTACTATTGTTATTATTATTATTATTATCATTATTGTTCGCCAACATCTTCCTTAGCGCTTTACAATTCCATGTATACATTCACATCAGGCCCTGCCCCGAAGAGCTTACAATCTAAGCACATTTATTTGACACATACAACCTATCAGTAGGTCTTTATGATTGTTGAGGAAAGTGGAGTGCAGGTAGGAAACCCACGCAAACATGGAAACTCCTTGTATATGTTTTTAATGGTGGATTTGAACTTCAAGGCATCAGTGCTAACCACTGAGCCACCATGCAGCCCAATCAAATGCAACGTATCAATAACAATGATTAGATAATGAGACTGGCACAATGAAATACAATGGATCAATAACAATGATTAGATTATGAGACTGGCACAGTGAAATACAATGTATCAATAACAATGGTTAGATAATGAGGACTGGCACGGTGAAATACAATCTATCAATAACAATGATTAGATAATGAGACTGGCACAGTGAAATACAATCTATCAATAACAATGATTAGATAATGAGACTGGCACAGTGAAATACAATGTATCAATAACAATGATTAGATAATCTGACTGGCACAATGAAATACAATGTATCAATAACAATGATTAGATAATGAGACTGGCACAGTGAAATACATGTATCAATAACAATGATTAGATAATGAGACTGGACAGTGAAATACAATATCAAAACAATGATTAGATAATGACTGGCACAGTGAAATACAATGTATCAAACAAGATTAGATAATGAGACTGGCACAGTGAAATACAATGTATCAATAACAATGATTAGATAATGAGACTGGCACAGTGAAATACAATGTATCAATAACAATGATTAGATAATGAGACTGGCACAGTGAAATACAATGTATCAATAACAATGATTAGATAATGAGACTGGCACAGTGAAATACAATGTATCAATAACAATGATTAGATAATGAGAACTGGCAAAGTGAAATACAATGTATCAATAACAATGATTAGATAATGAGACTGGCAAGTGAAATACAATGATCAATAACATGATTGATAATGAGACTGGCACAGTGAAATACAATGTATCAATAACAATGATTAGATAATGAGACTGGCACAGTGAAATACAATGTATCAATAACAATGATTAGATAATCCCCATGGAAATACCAAAGAAGATCTAACCTAACCCATCCCCATGGATAACCCAAGAGAGTCTAACCCATCCCGAGGAATAACCAAAGAATCTAAACCCCTCCCCATGTAATAACAAAGAAGATCTAACCCATCCCCATGGAATAACCAAGAAGATCTACCCCTCCCCATGGAATAACCAAAGAAGAATCTCACCCATCCCCATGGAATACCAATAAGATCTACCAATCCCCCTGATAACCAAAGAAGATCTAACCCATCCCTGGAATAACCAAAGAAGATCTATCCCAGTCCCAAGGAATACCCAAAGGATATCTCACCACCCTATGGAATAATCTAAATAAAATCAAACCCCCACCCTATATGGAAATATGAATAACCAAACAACAATGGATCATAAGGTACAAGTGTATTTACTTCGCCATACCCTCCGCGGACAAATTCCTAATCCTGCAGCAGCAATGTTCAAACTGCCAAGCAATGAAGATTGAAAAACACAACTATAATAATAGTTCAGATGAGTAAATTTCAGCACTTCACAAAGTAAAACCAGCGGTCTTGTCTCTTCCTTGGCTGTGGATCACAGGTACCAGCACCCATAATTATCTTTCCTACCTGTGGCTTGTACCAGGTAAAAAATAAAAACTCCTTAATCCATAAAGGTGGCCACATAAACGAGGCTGACCTACCAGAAGTGAAGTTCGAGTTAGGTTTGTCGCACTCTGGTTCCATGGAATGATATCACAGAACTTACGAGGATAACCAAACGGCACTGTGTCTCCCTCTTGTGAAAGTGATTAGCTGAAGAAGGCGAGAAGAAGCCCAGTTCAATTAACAAATAAAGATCCAAACATAACCCTAGGTTCATTGATAGTCCAGATACAATGTATAATGTAACAAAAAAAGGGAAAGGGGGGGGTAATACAAGGGGGTAAATAGTCGAATGGGGAACACGAAGAAGACTATAGGGATACAGAGTCGGATTACGGAAGTGGGGATAAGCTACAACATACAACAAAGTGGTATAATAGATAGATTCGGTTGAGAATATCAAATCATAAAATAATAACAAACCGGCAATTGAATATATAGTCCCAAGGCGTTTGGTGATGCACTCACTCAATCAGTGCATACATACATAGGAGTCAGACTGATATCTCGCATACTTCGGACACTAGTGTATAATACGGACCAGCCCATTCGGTAGATATCATATCCACGATGCGTATACCATAGGGGTGGAGAAAAATTCTGGATAGAGTGGATCATGAAAAAAAACCAACAGCATAATCTGAATGATAACGGGGAAGGGAATGTTCTATGGTCCTACGAATTACAGCTATAAAGGTAATAGAAAGGATGGTGGGGGGCGTAATAAGAACGATTACGGTCATGTCGTATCGATAACATCTGTCATACATCGGGTTCAGGCATCTATAATTACATCTACGTTGGTATAATATGGTGTGTCTCGGTGATATCATACCGTGTAATAATAGGGTTCGGTGATATCATACATGTATAATCGGTTGGTGATATCATACCCAGTTATATAGGGTTCGGTGATATCATACACAGTGTAAATAGGTTTCGTGATATCATACACAGTGTAATAATAGGGTTCGGTGATATCATACACAGTGTATAATAGGGTTCGGTGGATATCATACACAGTGTCTAATAGGGGTCGGTGATATCATAATACAGTTTTAATAGGGTGCGGTGGATATCATTCAGTGTATAATAGGGTTCGGTGCTATCATCCAGTTGTATAGGGTTCGGTGGATATCATATACCGTTAATAATAGGTCGGTGATATCATATACATTGTATAATAGGGTTCGGTGATTATAACAGTGTATAATGGGTTCGTTGATATCTAATACAGTGTATAATAGGGTTCGTGTGATATCATACACAGTGTTAATAGGGTTCGGTGATATCATACACATTGTATGCATTGTTTCGGTGATATCATATCCGTGTATAATAGGGTTCTGTGATATCATATACATTGTGTTATTGTGTAAATAGGGTTCGGTGATATCATACCCGGATATAATGGGTTCAGTGATATCATACATGTAGAATAGGGTTCGGTGATATCCATACCTTGATATAAAGAGGGTATGTCTTTTATACAACCTCAATACGATGTTACTATGTAACGTTATACAGCCATTATGGGTCGGGTATAAAGGTTTGACTAGATTGGACGTATGTCTTTATCCAACCTCCAATACTATGTACTATTACTGTTGATACAGACATTATGGGTAGGGTCATCAAGGTTTGAAACTAGATGGACAGTATGTCGTATAGAACCTCCAAGACTAGGTTACGAATGTACTGTTATACAGACAGTTATGGGTAGGTAATACAGGTGACCTAGATGGACGTATTCTTTTGGTACAACCTCCATACTATGTTACTATGTAACTGTTATACAGACCTTTATGGGTAGGGTTATAAGGTGGAACTAATGGACGTATGTTTTATACACACCTCCAATACTAGTTACTAATGTACCTGTTATCAGACTAACCCATCCCCATGGAATAACCAAAGAAGATCTAACCCATCCCCAAGGAATAACCAAAGGAGATCTAACCCATCCCTATGGAATAACTAAATAAAATCTACCCCCACCCTATATGGAAATATGGAATATACCAAACAACAATGGATCATAAGGTACAAGTTTTATTTACCTTAGCAGACCCTCCGCTGGACAAATTCCTAATCCTGCAGCAGCAATGTTCAAACTGCAAAGCATATGAAGAAGTGAAAAATCACAACTATAATAATAAGTTCAGATGAGTAAAATTTCAGCACTTTCACAAAGGTAAAACAAGCGGTCTTGTCTCTTCCTTGGCTGTGGATACTAGGTACCAGAACCCATAATGTATCTTTCCTACCTTGGCTGTGAATACCAGGTAAAAAAATAAAAACTCCTTAATCCATAAAGGATGCCAAATAAAAACGAGGGCTGACCTACCAGAAAGTGAAGTTCTGAGTTAGGTTGTCGCACTCTGGTTCCATGGATGATATCAGAACTTTAAAAAGACGTACGTCCATCTAGTCCAACTATTCCAACCTTATACCCTACCCCATAATTCTGTATAACAGTTACATAGTAACATAGTCTTGGAGGTTGTATAAAGACATACGTCCATCTAGTCCAAACCTTATACCTACCCATAATGTCTGTAATAACAGTTACATGTAACATAGTTATGGAGGTTGTACTAAAGACATACGTCCATACTAGTCCAACCTTTATACCCTACCCAAATGTCTGTATACAGTTACATAGTAACATAGTATTGGAGGTTGTTTAAAGACATACGTCCATCTATCCAGTCAACCTTTATACCCTACCCATAATGTCTGTAAACAGTTACATAGTAACATGAGTATTGGAGGTTGTATAAAGACATCGCTCCATCTAGTCCAAACCTTTATACCCTCCTACCCATAATATCTGTTATAACAGTTCATAATAACACTAGTATTGGAGGTTGTATAAAGAAATACGTCCATCTAGTCCACCTTTATACCCTACCATAATGTCTGTATAACAGTAACATAGTAACATAGTATTGGAGGTTGTATAAGCAACGTCCATCTAGTCCACTGGCACCTTTATACCCTACCCATAATGTCTGTATAACATAACATAGTAAAATAGTATGTGGGGTTGTATAAAGAACATACGTCCATCTAGTCCAACCTTTATACCCTACCCATAATGTCTGTATAACAGTTACATAGTAACATAGTATTGGAGGTTGTATAAAGACATACGTCCATCTAGTCCAACCTTTATACCCTACCCATAATGGTCTGTCTTACAGTAATATAGTAACACAGTATTGGAAGTTGTATAAAGACATACGTCCATCTAGTCCAACCTTTATACCCTACCCATAATGTCTGTATAAAGTTACATAGTGACATAGTATTGGAGGTT
Source organism: Hymenochirus boettgeri (assembly GCA_019447015.1). Lineage (NCBI taxonomy): Eukaryota > Metazoa > Chordata > Amphibia > Anura > Pipidae > Hymenochirus > Hymenochirus boettgeri. The sequence continues at coordinate 157,286 of JAACNH010000159.1, read as the reverse complement.
GTATAAAGACATACTCCATCTACGTCCAACCTTTATACCCTACCCATAATGTCTGTATAAAAGTTACATAGTGACATAGTATGGAGGTTGTATAAAGAATACGTCCTCTAGTCCAACTTTTATACCCTAACCCGATAACTGTCTGTATAACAGGTTCATAGTAACATAGTATGGAGGTTGTATAAGACATACGTCCATCAGTCCAACTTTATACCACCATATGTCTGTATAACAGTTACATAGTAACATAGTATTGGAGTTGTATAAAGACATACATCCATCTAGTCCAACCTTTATACCCTACCCAAATGTCTGTATAACAGTTACAAGTAACATAGTATTGGAGGTTGTATAAAGACGTACGTCCATCTAGTCCAACCTTTATACCCTACCCATAATGTTGTATAAACAGTACATAGTACTAGTATTGGAGGTTGTATAAAGACATACGTCCATCTAGTCCAACCTTATACCCTACCCACCTAATGTCTGTGTAACAGTACATAGTAACATAGTATTGGAGGTTGTAATAAGACATACGTCCATCTAGTCAACACTTTATACCCTACCCATAATGTCTGTATAACAGTACATAGTAACATAGTATTGGAGGTTGTATAAAGACATCCTCCATCTAGTCCAACCTTTATACCCTACCATATAATGTCTGTATAACAGTTACATAGTAACATAGTATTGGAGGTGTTGTATAAAGACATACGTCCATCTAGTCCGACATTATTACCCTACCCATAATGTCTGTGTAACAGTTACATAGTAACATAGTAGTGAGGTTGTATAAAGGCATACGTCCATCTAGTCCAACCTTTATACCCTACCCTAATGTCATAAACAGTTACATAGTAACATAGTATTGGGGGTTTTGTAAGACATACGTCCATCTAGTCCAACTTTATCCCTAGCCTACCACATAATGCTGTTATAACAGTTACATAGTAACATAGTATTGTAGAAGATTAAATAAATACATACGTCCATCTGTCCAAACCTTTATACCCTCCCCATAATGTCTGTCTAACAGTTACATGTAACATGGTATTGGAGGGTTGTATAAAGACATACGTCCATCTAGTCCAACACCTTTATACCCTACCCATAATGTCTGTAAACAGTACTAGTAACACCAGTATGGAGGTTGTATAAGACATACGTCCATCTAGTCCATCCTTTATACCCTACCCATAATGTCTGTATACGGTTACATACATAGTAACATAGTATGGAGGTTGTATAAAGACATACGTCCATCTAGTCCGACCTTTATACCCTACCCATAATGTCTGTATAACGGTTACATAGTAACATAGTATTGGAGGTTGTATAAAGACATACGTCCATCTAGTCCGACCTTTATACCCTACCCATAATGTCTGTATATAACTGTTACATAGTACATAGTTATTGGAGGTTGTATAAAGACATACGTCCATCTAGTCCAACCTTATATACCCTACCCATAATGTCTGTATAACAGTTTACACTAGTAACATAGTATTGGAGGTATATAAAGACATACGTCCATCTAGTCCAACCTTTATACACCTACCCATAATGTCTGTATAACAGTTACATAGTAACATAGTATTGGAGGTATATAAAGACAACGTCCATCTAAGTCCAAACCTTTATATACCCTACCCATAATGTCTGTATAACTTACATAGTAACATAGTATTGGAGGTTGTATAAGACTACGTCCATCTAGTCCAAACCTTTATACCCTACCCATAATGTCGTATAACAGTTACATAGTAACATAGTATTGGAGGTTGTATAAAGACATACGTCCATCTAGTCCAACCTTTATACCCTACCCATAATGTCTGTATAACGTTACATAGTAACATAGTATTGGAGGTTGTATAAAGACATACGTCCATCTAATCCAACCTTTATACCTACCCATAAGTTTCTTATAACAGTTACATAGTAACTATAGTAATTGGAGGTTGTATAAAAACATACGTCCATCTAGTCCAACCTTTATACCCTACCCATAATGTCTGTATAACAGTTACATAGTAACATAGTATTGGAGGTGTATAAAAGACCATACGTCCATCTAGGTCCAACCTTTATACCTACCCATATGCGTATAACAGTTACATAGTAACATAGTATGGAGGTTCTATAAAGACATACGTCCATCTATTTCAAACCTTATACCCTACCCATAATGTTCTGTATAACAGTACATAGTAACATAGTATTGGAGGTTGTATAAAGACATACGTCCATCTAGTCCAACCTTTATACCCTACCCATAATGTCTGTATAACGTTACATAGTAACTAGTATTGGAGGTTGTATAAGACATACCCTATTATACACTGTATGATCACGAACCCTATATACAGCTGTATATATATCACAACCCTATTATACCCTGTGATGATATACCCGAACCTCATTAATACACGTATAGATATCACCACCGAACCCTATTATACCATAACACTGTATATTATATCACCGAACCCTATTATACACTTTGTAGATATCACCGAACCCTATTATACAATGTGTATGATATCAACCCGAAACCCTATTAGACACTGTATAGATATCACACGAACCCTATTATACACTGTGTATTATATCACCGCACATTAATACTGTATATGATATCACCGAACCCTATTATACACTGTGTATGATTCCACCGAACCCTATTATACACTGTATATGATATCACCGAACCCTATTATACACTGTATATGATATCACCGAACCCTATTATACACTGTGTATGATATCACCGAACCCTATTATACACTGTGTATGATATCACCGAACCCTATTATACACTGTGTATGATATCACACCGAACCCTATTATACACTGTGTATGATATCACCGAACCCTATATACCTGTGTATTATCACAGAACCTATTATACACTGTGTATGATATCACCGAACCCTATTATACACTGTATGATATCACCGAACCCTATTTTACACTGTATGATATCACCGAACCCTATTATACACTGTATATGATATCACCGAACACCCTATTATACACTGTGTATGATATCACACCCGGACCGAACCCTATTATACACTGTGTATGATATCACCGAACCCTATTATACACTGTGTATGATATCACCGAACCCTATTATAGCACTGTGTATGATATCACCGAACCCTATTATACACTGTAATGATATCCTCACCACCGAACCCCTATTATACACTGTATATATCACTCAAATCCCTACTATACACTTTAATTGATATCACCGAACCCTATTATACACGTATAGAATTATCACGCGAACCCTATATACCTGTGTATGATATCACCGAACCCTATTATACATTGTATATGATATCACTGAACCCTATTGTATGTTTGTATTTATTTGTTAATTGAACTGGGCTTCTGCTTCTTCAGCTAATCACTTTCTACAAGAGGGAGACACAGTGACGTTTGGTCATCCTCAAAGTTCTGATATCATCCATGGAACCAGAGTGCGACAACCTAACTCAGAACTTCACTTTCTGGTAGGTCAGCCTCGTTTTTATTGGCATCCTTTATGGATTACAGGAGTTTTTATTTTTTTACCGTGGTATCACAGCCACAGGTAGGAAAGATAACTTATGGGTGCTGGTACCTAGTATCCACAGCCAAGGAAGAGACAAGACCGCTTGGTTTTACCTTTGTGAAAGTGCTGAAATTTTACTCATCTGAACTATTATTAAGTTGTGATTTTTCACTTCTTCATATGCTTTGCAGTTTGAACATTGCTGCTGCAGGATTAGGAATTGTCCAGGGCGAGGGTATGCGTAAGGTAAATAAAACTTGTACCTTATGATCCATTGTTGTTTGGTATATTCCATATTTCCATATAGGGTGGGGGTAATTTTTTTAATATTCCATAGGGTGGGTAGATCTCCTTTGTATTCCTTGGGGATGGGTTAGATCTTCTGTGGTTATTCCATGGGGATGGGTTAGATCTTCTTTGGTTATTCCATGGGGATGGGTTAGATCTTCTTGGTTATTCCATGGGGATGGGGTTAGATCTTCTTTGGTTATTCCATGGGGAGGTAGATCTTCTTTGGTTATTCCATGGGGATGGGTTAGATCTTCTTTGGTTATTCCATGGGAGGGTTAGATCTTCTTGGTTATTCCATCGGATGGGTTAGATCTTCTTTGGTTATCCATGGGGATGGGTGTTAGATCTTCTTTGGTATTCCATGGGATGGTTAGATCTTCTTTGGTTATTCCATGGGGATGGGTTTAGATCTTCTTGTTTTGCCTGGGGATTTGATCTTCTTGGTTATTCCATGGGGATGGGTTAGATCTTCTTTGGTTATTCCATGGGGATGGGTTAGATCTTCTTTGTTATTCCTGGGATGGGTTAGATCTTCTTTTGGTTATTCCATGGGGATGGGTTAGACCTTCTTTGGGTTATTCCATGGGGATGGGTTAGACCTATCTTTGGTTATCCATTGGAGATGGGTTAGATCTTGCTTTGGTTATTCCATGGGATGGGTTAGTACTTCTTTTGTTATTCATGGGGGATGGGTTAATCCCTTCTTTGTTGGTATTCCATGGGGAGTGGGTTAGATCTTCTTGGTATTCCATGGGGATGGGTTCGATCTTATTCTTGGTTATTCCATGGGGGATGGGTTAGATCTTCTTTGGTTATTCCATGGGGATGGTTGATCTTTTTGGTTATTCCATGTGTGTGGGGGGAGGGGTCGATTTTTCTTTGGTTATTCCATGGGGATGGGTAGATATTCATTAGTTATTCTATTGGGATGGGTAGATTTTCTTTTTTCCACGGGGGGGGGGGGGGTTAGATTACTTTGGTTTTTCCAGTTGGGGGATGGGGTCTGTAAAAGTAATCATACAGTAGGACTTCAAGGTTGGGGTGGGGGACCAGAACTATTATATTTTTTTAAAACCCAATAAATCCCTTTCAATTGCCCGTGTTGTGGTCCTGTGGCATTGTATGTTGCTGCAGCTGGTAGAAATCGGACTGTCCACAAGATGTCACTAGCAGCAGTAGAGAATCTTGGTAGGAAGCAGCTTGCCCACGTTCACTCTAGGTGTGATTGTTGTAAACAATATGTAGGTCTGGTCTGGTTAACAATTTGATAAAATAAATGTCACATGGGCAATTAAATATTGATCAGTTCGTCAATGTAGTTTACTTCTGATCTTTTAATACAGAACGATTCATGTGACTTACCAACTGTGCGCATCTCTGTATATTATATTTAACATATGGTGGGAATTTTTTTATTCATTAAAACACTTTACAAATTACATCAAATATTATCAACACAATTTGCAATATAAAATACAATTCAATTTAAGAGATATTCCATTAATGATATGATCCCATAGTTCCCCTTTCCTCCTTTTCATATCTATCATTTTAATAAACCTAATGTCCACTTGTGCGGCTCTAACTGCCCATCCAAACATCCTTCCTCTGCACAGATAGCTTTTTTACATCTGGCTTGCCATAGGTAATACCGTATTATAGCTATAATAATGCACATGGTTTCTCTATTTACAGCTGGGTTTCTATTTGTAACTCCATATGCTGCTTCCTGGTAGGATAAACCCCCCAAATTGAGACTCAGAGCTTTACCTACTTGTTCCCACAATGTCTTTGCGATGGGACAAACAATAAGGAAATGTTCCTGGGATTCTTCTGATTTACAGCCCCAAGGACATTCTCTATCTGCCACATTGATTATATTTTGTATTTCCCCTTACATACAGTTTCCCTTGGAGAGTCAGCCATGCAGTATCTTGTAGTTTGGGGGGAACCTCTTACTGGTTAGATACTGCAAACTCTCGTCTGGACATCACTGGGACAGTCTTTCGAAACTGGTAGGACAATAAAATGTGACTGTAACACTGTACAATACAATTCTTTCCGTGACATTGAGGTAAGTTCGGACACACTGATGCCCCATCTTCTCAACATCTTTAACCCTAAAGTCAAATGTGGGGAAAGGTGATATCCTCGTATCAGGACCTGTTTCACCCGACCTCCCAATAACCAGTCCTTAATAAGGGCGACACCTGAGCCTTTACAATATTCCCATAGGGAGCTGTTGTCTGCATCAAACATCCAAAATTATACTTTAGGAACATAGTCCCAAAAAATGCAACAGGACACAACATCCCCAAACCTCCCTCCCTTCGCCTTAGGTAGGTGACCCCCCGCTACTGGGTTCAATCTGCTCCCCCACAGCATTTGGAAAAACAAACTGAATATCTGAGTATAAAAAGCTTCTGGCAATGGGAAAATACAGGAAACAAACAGGAAGGTTGGTACCAGGTAAGTCTTAATGACTTTAACTCTCTCCAAATAGGACACTTCCAGGATTTCCACGTTTTATTTTACCCATCCCGATATCTAATTTCTCTTTCCAGTTTACTTCACCATTGTCCTCTCTCCCAAATCGAATCCCCAAGATCTAATCTGATTAGGGTCACTGGGAAATTCTGGAGATGGAAAGTTGGTTCATTGTCCAGACACCAGAAAGCTTCTGACTTTCATGGTTAACTAGGAGACCGAACGGCTCAGAGTAACTTGTGATGTGCTTCACTATAGCGCCCTCCTCAGCAGGATTAGATATTACAATGGTCACATCGTCTGCATAGGCTATTACATTTAACATCTGACCATGGGGAAGCCTTACCTCCTAATATCCATCTCTAGCAACCGAAGGAAAGGTCAATGGCCAAACTGTACAAGAGAGGGCTCAGAGGGCAGCTTGTCTTACCCCTGCTCACCTCAAACTCCTCTCCTTGCCAGCCATTAATCAGCGGGGAGCATGTTGCCCCTTTGTATAGGACACATAACCAACTGATAAACTTGTAGGGATCCCATATTTTGACAAAACTGCCCATAAATATTGATGGTTACTGTAAAGGCCTTGGCTTGGTCTATACATAGCAGAACTTATTCCACCCTTGGGCTTTACATTCTTCAAGGGCTTCTTATTGACAGGACTGCCCCAAAGATTTCTCCCTCTCACTGTACAGAATTGGAAAGGAGAAAGTAACACGTTGAAACTGAACAAGACGAGAGAAAAGAACCTTCGCCAAACAACTTCCTATCTGTATTGAGCAAAGTGATTGGCCTCCAGTTCTCAACACGCTCCCGTCCTTCCCCTTAGACAGAAGATAAGAGAGGAAACTTCCATTGAGGGGGTTAAGGAACCTTCGTTTAGACATTCGTTAAAACCTGAGCCAGGGTTGGAGCCAAAAGATCTTTAAAGGTTTTATAAAACTCTCGATGTCAACCCATCTGGACCTGGAGCCTTTTACTGTGTAAATTACTGATCTCTAACTATTTCTTCTGCTGTTATCTCTGCAGTCAGAGTAGAAAATCACATTGTGTGTGTCTGGACCAGACATTGCCTTTAAGAAATTGTCCATCTTTTCCTTTATCATAGTTTTTGTTTTAAAGAAATTGCAAGTGTTCCCTACCACCCCCAAAATCCCCTCCTTGGAACTCTGCATGTTTCCTTCTTGGTCCAAGACCCTCTACTTGCCTCTTTTTAAACAGTTTCATTACAATTCTGGCAAGGGTCGGTGAAACAGACTTCCCATAATCCTTTCCAGAACAAAACTCTTGAACGACTGTATTGTATTGCTTCATCAGAGATTTCAATTCAGCAACTTTCCCAGCATCTGCCCCATCTGAAATACAGACTTCCAGCTTCTTCCTTAAAGACTGATACTTCATTTGTCTTTGGCTCTCCCTGTTTAATGATCGAGACTTAAAATAGGTAGAAATTTCCTTCTTGGTTCCCTCCCCACATGAAGACGTTGTGAGATAAAACTCTGTCTTTGTTAATTGGGCATTATAAAAGGCACTAAAACTCTTCTTTACCTCCTCTCCCTCCAGATTTTCTGCCCCAACCTCCACAAGCTTTTCCCTTCCGTGGGGTTCTGCTACCCCATAACAAAAAGAGATGGCCAGATGGTCCGAAAACTCCACCACAGTCTCCTTAATATCAGAGAACGTTCCACCTTCCTTTATAAAAATCATGTCCAAACGGCTACTCCTACGGCACAGTAGTATGTGTGCTTTCCTTTCCTTCCCCAAAGGTCGACACATCCATTAATCCCACTTGTGATATTAAATCTCTAAAGAAGAGACCCTCATACTTATTAAACCTTCCTGTCTGTCCTCTGCTCTCATCACCTGATTGAAGTCCCCAGCAATATAGTGGGATGGAAGTATAAAGATAGGTTTGATTTCTAGGAGAAGTCTCTTCCTTCCCCTGTGGTTTGGGGCCCATATACATTCAGACGCAATACTCTGTTTTAAAACTTTATATCCAAGAGTAAACCACCGTCCAACTGCAATTTCCACCAGCCTGGTGACTTCAAACGGGGATCCTTTAAATAGAATCCCAATTCCCCCGCGGGTTCTGACCTATGGACCAAACGACGGGCCTGAACCCCAATCTTTCTTTGCCCTATACAGCTCTTGCACTTGTGGTTAATTCTGGTCTCCTGTAGAAACATTATATTGGCCTCAGATTCTTTTAGATATTCATAGGCCAAGAACCTCGCCTTGGAGATTAATGCTACAGACGTTAATGGTGCAGAAGAATAAGGAAAAATCATCATCTTTGTTTTTTTCTGATTCCCCTCCCTGTCTCCCTCTCCATCACCGTATCTCTTAACTTGGACCCCTTTACCTTTTGCTTTGAGGGTCGACTATCAAGGTCCTTCAACTCATCATCTAGGGATTCCCAGTCCTCTCTAGGTTTTTCTCTTTCTCTCTCTTTTTTCCTTCCGTCTCTTTTCCTATTTACCCTCTCTCTTTTCCTAATGTTTCCTTTCCCCTTTAACTCTATACATATTAACTCGTCATGCGTCTGATCCCAACTCAACTCCCTCTCCACCATCTTTATCTGTCTCCTTCTCCTCAGCCTCATCCTCTCCATTCTTCTGCCTCCTCTGAGGAATCTGCCCAGCTTTTCCCACCTGGGATCTCGTACCTATTGGCGGTGGACAACACTGTGGTTTCTGCTTTACAGCCTTGGTTTCCTTTTAACCATTCCAATCCCCCTCATTGTCTCCCCCAGTATTGACCACTGAGGTCTGGAACCTCATCTGCTCCTCTGCCCCCATCTCCCCCGGGGGTCTCTGGCTGTGAAGGATCTTGGGTTGGGGTCAGTCCTTTTCCAGGGTTGGGCAGATTTGATGATATTATGCCAGGCCTCGGGGGGCACCTATTGGGGGAGCCAAGCTGTAGGCACAGATTGACTGATCTGATCACATTCTTTACTGGTGTGACCCAATCCCCCACACATTATACAAAGCGGGACGGTGCCATACTCACTAGGTGACGGTTAGAGCCACATTTAAACACAGGCGTGGTTGCCAGGGTAATAACACACTCCCCTTCCCTTCCAATAAAGAAAGACATAGGTAGGTGCCTGGGGTACATTATGGGTGAATGACAGTCTCACCTGGACTCTCCATCCCCCCGCCCAGAACCCATCCTCATCATACACTTTGGTGAGTGGGGACAGGACTGAGCACTGCCTCCTTAGCCAGACCAGGAATCCTCCGGTGGGAGGATTCATTTTTAAAGGCGATTGTTACATTTTTAGTTTCTGGCTTTGTGATTGAAATTACTGGGAAACCTTCCCACATTGAGGATCTTTTAATTCCCATATGTTACACCAAAACGCCTCCAATCCCTGGGACAGTTAAAACTCACATCAAACTCCGTCTTGATTGGCTGATCAGAGCGAATACGTCATTTACAGTGAACCCCACTTGACTCATTAATAAACGCCTGGCAATAAAGCTTCTGTTTGGGGTCTTGCTTTATCACCAACCCAACCGGATCTCACCACATTCCTTCTCTTAAACACCTCACTCCCAGCAGTGGTCTCGCCCTCCTTCCAAACAACCTCTGGCTCCAAACATTGGGTCTCTCTTGGGGTCCCCCCTGCACCCCTAACCTTCTCACCACACCGCATCATCCGCACACACATTAGATACGTTATTAGGGTTCGTTGGGTGTAAGTCCTCCTCTCCGTGGGTCTTTCCTTTGGGACGTTCCCGTCTCGGTTTCCAGTCTCTTTTCATGTTTACCAGACTCCAATTCTTCAGAAAGTCTTATTTCTACACAGTCTCTTCCAGGGTCCAATAACCCCACCGCCCCTTTAATTCCTTCTCCACCTCCTCCAACTCCCTGGTTAGGTAATGAAGTTTCCTGATGCTGTTATTCTCTTATCCGCGCTCTTTCCATTCAAACGGGTGTGATTTTTGCAGCAATGTGCTGCTCTATCTCTTCCTTCCTCCTGCTCAGCACGGCCATCGCCTTTAAGGCTTTTTGGATTCCTCCTGTTCTCCTGCTGATACATGTTTCTTTTCCTCTCTCCTCCCCTCCTCCTTCCATTCAGTCCCAGTGCACTCAGGCTCCTCCCCCATGGAGTTCTACTCACCTGCTCCAGCAGGGCCGGGTTCACCTGTTCAGCCTCCTCCAGAGCCTGTTCAGCCATTTCCTTTGCTAGGGAGTCAAGGCGTCAGCTCAATCAACACTTCCACCTCCTGTGCATCGTTACTACAACCACAGCGGTCTCCATGTTATCAGCGTCTGTGTTTCCTACCCCAGCATGGGGAGTCAGCACAGCCCTGGAATCTGCCTCTTCCATTATGGCGTCCATGTTCCCAGTGGGGGGCTTTTCTGGTGTTTACTTTCCACTTTCTTAAATCTTTTCAAAAACTTCCTTTCTCTTCCTTCTCTTTGCCTTAGACACAGACGTGTTTGTCTCACCGTGTGTCTCTCCGACTCCTAGGGAGCTCATGGTCTTCTTCCCTCCATGGCTTCCAATCAGTCTGGGCTTCTTTTTACCATTAACAGGCCTCAGGGGGAGAGGGATACAAGGAAATATCTGCTATACTGGATATAGGTAAGCAGAATAAACGGGCACCTTCCCTGGACCCAACAAGGGCCCGGGACTGAAGAAAAACACAAACTTCCAGGAGCTCACTCTCCTTGCTGCGCTCACATATGGGTGGGAGCTGCATATTGTTTCCCTTAGACAGTACAGTATGGGGTATAGCTTATTGTGTGTACAGAACAATTCCTTCTCTGTATATTTATACATAGGGGGGGAGCTGCCATATGTTTCCCTTAGTACAGTACAGTATGAGGTATAGCTATTGTGTGTACAGAAACATTCCTTCTCTGTAATTATACATATGGGTGGGAGCTGCATATGTTTCCTTAGACAGTACACGTATGAGGTTAGCTTATTGTGTGTACAGAACATTCCTTCTCTGTATATTTATATTTATACATATGGGTGGGAGGGCTGCCATAGTGTTTCCCTTAGACAGTACAGTATGAGGTATAGCTTATGTGATGTACAGAACATTCTTCACTGTATATTATACATATGGGTGGGAGCTGCCATATTGTTTCCCTTGACAGTACAGTATAGGGTTAGTTTATTGTGTGTACAGAACATTCTTCTCTGTATATTTATATTTATAATATGGGAGGAGCTGCCATAGTGTTTCCCTTAGACAGTACAGTATAAGGGTATAGCTTATTGTGTGTACAGAACATTCCTTCTCTGTATATTTTATTTATACATATGGGGGGGAGCTGCCATATGTTTCCCTTAGACAGTAACAGTATAAGGGTATAGCTTATTGTGTGTACAGAACATTCTTCTCTGTATATTATTTTATACATATGGGGAGGAGCTGCCATAGTGTTTCCCTTAGACAGTATAGTATGAGGGTATAGCTTATTGTGTGTACAGAACATTCACTTCTCTGTATATTTATACATATGGGTGGGAGCTGCCATATGTTACCTTAGACAGTACAGTATGAGGGTATAGCTTATTGTGTGTACAGAACATTCCTTCCTGTATATTATATTTATAATATGGGTGAGGAGTGCATATTGTTTCCCTTAGACAGTTACAGTATGAAGATATAGCTATGTGTTGTACAGAACATTCCTTCTCTGTATATTTATACTTATGGGTGGAGATGCCATATTGTTTCCCTTAGACAGTACAGTATGAGGGTATAGCTTATTGTGTGTACAGAACCTTCCTTCTTGTATATTTATACATATGGGTGGGAGCTGCTATTGTGTTTCCCTTAGACAGGTACAGTATGAGGGTATAGTATTGTGTGTACAGAACATTCCTTCTCTGTATATTTATATTTATACATATTGGTGGGAGCTGCCGTGTGTTTTCCCTAGGCAGTACCGTATGTACTACATAGTAATATGTATAACAGTTTTATATAGTAACTTAGTATTGGAGGTTATATAAAGACATACGTCCTTAGTCAACACCTTAAACCCGACTCATAATCGTCCTTGCTAACATTAATAGTAAGATAGTAGTATGGAGGGTTGTATAAAGACAGACGTCATCTAGTCCACCTTACTACCCTACCATTACAGTTACATCAGTAACTGTATTGGAGGTTGTAAAAGACATCCGTCCATCTAGTCCAACCTTTATACCCTACAATAATGTTCTGTATAAACAGTTACCTAGTAACATAGTATGGGGGTTGTATAAGACCCCGTCCATCTAGTCCAACCTTATACCTACCCTAATGTCCTGTAATACAGTTACATAGTAAATAGTATTGGAGGTGTAATACCAGACAACGTCCATCTAGTCCAACCTTTGATACCCCCCCATAATGTCTGTATAACATTACATATAACCATAGTATTGGAGGTTGTATAAAGACATCGTACACTCTAGTCCAGACCTTTATACCCTACCCATAATGTTGCTGTATAACAGACATAGTAACACCTAGTCTTGGAGGGTTGTATCAAGCCATACGTCCATGCTAGTCCAACCCTTTTATACCCTACCCAAATGTCTGTGAACAGTTACACAGAAACATAGTATATGGAGGTTGTGTTATAAAGACATACTCCATCTAGTCAACCTTTAACCCTTACCCCTAATGTCTGTCAAACAGTAATAATTAAACATAGTATTTGAGGTTGTATAAAGACATACGTCCATCTGTCCAAATTTATACCCTATCCCCATAATGGTCTGTATAACAGTACATTAGGTAACTAGGATTGGGATGTTGTAATAAGACATACGTCCATCTAGTCCAACATTATATACCTAACCCATAATGTCTGATGCACAGTTACTATAATAACTATATTGGATGTTGTATAAGACATACGTCCATCTCTATCCAACCTTTGATCCTCACCCATAATTCTGTGTAACAGTTCATAGTAACAATAGTACTTGGAGGTGTATCAAGACTAGCTCCATCTAGCCCAACCTTTTAATACCCTAACCATAATGTCTGTTATAACAGTTACATAGTAACATGTATAGAGGTTGTAGAAGACATACTTACGCACTCTAGTCCAACCTTTATACCCTACACCAAATGTCTTGTATAACAGTTACATAGTAAACATAGTATGGATGTTGATAAAGACACCGTCCCATCTAGTCCCAACTTTACTACCCTACCCATAAGTCGTGTAACAGTACATAGTAACACATAGTATGGATGGTTGTGATAAAAACATACGTCCATCTAGCCACAACCTTTAATACCCTCCCATAATGTTCTGTATAACAGTACATAGTAAAATAGTATAGAGGTTTGATAAAGACATACGTCCATCTAGTCCAACTTTTATACCCTACCCTAATGTTCTGTATAACAGTTACATAGTAACATAGTATGGAGGTGTATAAAGACATACGTCCATCTAGTCCAACCTTATACCCTACCCTAATGTCTGTATAACAGTTACATAGTAAATTAGTAGTGGGGTTGTGTAATAAAGACATACTCCATTAGTCCACCTTTATTACCCTACCCATAATGTCTGGTATACACAGTTTACATAGTAACATAGTATGGGGTGTATAAAGACATACTGCCTCTAGTCCAACCTTTACCCTACCATAATCGTATAAACCGTTCATTAAAAATAGTATTGGACGGTTGTATAAAGACATACGCCATCTGTCCAACCTTTATACCCTAACCCATAATGTACCCTGTATAAACAGTACATATAACTAGTATTGGAGGTTGTATAAAGACATACGTCCATCTAGTCCAACACTTTATACCCTACCCATAATGTCTGTATAACATCATAGTAACATAGTACTGGATGTGTATAAAGACTACGTCCATCTAGTCCATCAACCTTTATACCCTACCACTAATGTTGCTGGTAACCATTACATAGTAACTAGTATTGGATTGTTGTATAAAGACATACGTTTGTCCATCTAGTCCACCTTATATACCTACCCATATGTCCTGTGTACATGTTACATTAGTAACATAGTCTTGGAGGTGTGTATAAAGACATACTCCATCTACCCAACCTTTATTACCCTACCCATAATGTCGTATAACAGTTACATAGTAACATAGCTAGTATTAGAGGTGTAGATAAAGACATTTACGTCCATTCTAGTCCAACCTTTATACCTCTTACCATATGTCTGTTGAGAACAGTTACATAGTAAACATAGTATGGAGGGGTGTATAAGACATACGTCATCTAGTCCACACTTTATACCTACCCGAATGGTCTGTATAACAGTTTTACATAGTTAATAGTATTGGAGGTTGTATAAAGACATTAGCGTCATCTAGTTCCAACCTTTGTACCTACCATATGTCTGCTAGAACAGTACCTAGTAACATAGTATGGAGTGTGTAAAGACATACGTGCCATCTAGTCCAACCTTTATACCTACCCATAATGTCTGATATACAGTTACATATAAATAGGATGAGTTGTATAAAAAGACATACGTCCATCTAGTCCCACCTTTAGTACCCTTAACCCATAATGTCTGGTATAACAGTTACATAGTAACATGTATTGATGTTGTATAAAGACATTCGGTCCATCTATCCAACCTTTATACCCACCATAATGTCTGTATAACAGTGTACATAGTAACATAGTTATTGGAGGTGTATAAAGACATACCCATCTAGTCCCAACCTTTATCCTAACCAATGTCTGTGAAACAGTGTACATAGAACATAGATTGGGTTGATAAAGATATACGTCCATCTTAGCCAACTTTATACCCTACCCATAATGTCTGTATAACAGTTACATAGTAACATAGTGTATGGAGGTTGTATAAAGACATACGTCCATCTAGTCCAACCTTTATACCCTACCCATTATGTCTGTATAACAGTTAATAGTAAATAGTATTGGAGGTTGTATAAAGACATACGTCCATCTAGTCAACCTTTATACCTACCATAATGTCTGTATAACATCATTGTACATAGTATTGGAGGTTGTATAAAGACATACGTCCATCTAGTCCAACCTTTATACCCTACCCATAATGTCTGTATAACAGTTACACAGTAAATAGTATTGGGGTTGTATAAAGACATATGTCCATCTAGTCCAACTTTATACCACCCATTAATAGTCTGTTATAACAGTTGCATAGTAACTGTATTGGAGGTTGATAAAGACATACGTCATTAGTCCAACCTTTACACCCTACCCATATGTCTGTATAACAGTTACATAGTAACATAGTATTGGAGGTTGTATAAAGACATATCTCATCTAGGCACACCTTTATACCCTACCACATGTCTGTATAACATACATAGTAACCTGTATTGGAGGTGTATAAGATATATGTCCATCTAGTCCAACCTTATACCCTACCTAATGTCTGTATAACAGTTACACCGAAAATAGTATTGGAGGTTGTATAAAGACATAGTCCATCTAGTCCAACCTTTATCCCTACCCATAATGTCTGTATAAACAGTTCACAGTAACATAGTATTGGAGGTTGTATATACAAAGACATACCATCCATCTAGTCCAACTTTATCCCTACACATAATGTCTGTATAACAGGACATAGTAACCATAGTATTGGGGTTGTTATAAAGACTACGTCCATCTAGTCCAACCTTTTACCCTACCCCTCATGTCTGTATAACGTTACATGTAACATAGTATTGGAGGTTGTATAAAGAAATAAGTCCATCTAGTCCAACCTTTACCACCCTACCATAATGTCTGTATAACCCTTACATAGTAACATGTATGGATGTTGTATAAAGACATAGTCCATCTAGCCAACCTTTATACCCTACCCATAATGTCTGTATAACGTTACATAGTAACATAGTATTGGAGGTTGTATAAGACATACATCCATCTAGTCCAACCTTTATACCCTACCCATAATGGCGTATAACAGTTACATAAAACATAGTTGGAGGTTGTATAAAGAAATACGTCCATCTAGTCCAACCCTTTTACCCTACCCATAAGTCTGTATAACAGTTACACAGTAACATAGTATTGGAGGTTGTATAAAGACTATGTCCATCTAGTCGAACCTTTATACCCTACCCATAATGTTGTATAACAGTTACATAGTAACATAGTATGGAGGTTGTATATAGACATACGCATTCTGTCCACTGTTACACCCTACCCATAGTCTGTTATAACAGTTACATGTAAACATAGTATTGGAGGTGTATAAAGACATACGTCCATCTAGTCCCAACTTTATACCCTACCCATAATGTCTGTTATACAAGTTACATAATACATAGTATTGGAGGTTGTATAAAGACATACGTCCATCTAGTCCAACCTTTATACCCTACCCATAATGTTGTATATAACAGTTACACAGGAACAGTATTGGAGGTTGTATAAAGACATACTCCATCTAGTCAACCGTTATACCCTACACATAATGTCGTATACAGTTACATAGTAACATAGTATTGGAGGTTGTATAAAGACGTACGTCCATCTGCGTCCAACCTTTATACCCTACCCATAATGTCTGTATAAACAGTTACATAGTAACATAGTATTGGAGGTTGTTAAAGACATAAGTCCATCTAGTCAACCTTTACACCCTACCCATAGTCTGTATAACATTTACATAGTAAAACTGTATTGGATGTTGTATAAAGACATACGTCCATCTAGTCCAACCTTTATACCTACCCATAATGTCTGTATAACAGTTACAATAGGAAAATAGTATTGGAGGTTGTTAAAGACCTATAGTCATCTAGGCCAACCTTATCCCTACCCATAATGTCTGTATAACAGTTACACAGTAAAATAGTAGTTGGAGGTTGTATAAAGACATACATCCATCTAGTCCAACCTTATACCTACCCATAATGTCCTGTATAACAGTTACATAGTAACATAGTATGGAGGTTGATAAAGAGATATGTCCATCTAGTCCAACCTTATACCCTACCCATAATGTCTGTATAACATACTAGTAACACAGTATTGGAGGTGTATAAGAGAATACGTACTCTAGTCCAACCTTATACCCTAACCCATAATGTCTGTATAACAGTTACATAGGAACATAGTATTGGAGGTTGTATAAAGACACCGTCCATCTAGTCCAACTATACCCTACCCATAAGTGTTGTATAACAGTTACATAGACATATTTGGAGTTGTAAAAGAGATAGTCCGTAGTCCAACCTTTACACCCTACCCATAATGTCCGTTATAACAGTACACTAGTAACATAGTATTGGAGGTTGAATAAAGACATACGTCCATCTAGTCCAACCTTTACACCCTACCCATAATGTCTGATAACAGTTACATGTAACATAGTATTGGAGGTTATAAAGACATACGTCCATCTAGTCCAACCTTTATACCCTACCCATAGTCTGGATAACAGTTACATGTACATAGTATTGGAGGTTGGTATAAAGACATACGTCCATCCAGTCCAACTTTACCCTACCATAATGTCTGTATAACAGTTACATAGTAACATAGTATTGGAGGTTGTATTAAGACATACGTCCATCTAGTCCAACCTTTACACCCTACCCATAATGTCTGATAACAGTTACATAGACATATTGGAGGTTATAAAGACATACGTCCATTCTAGTACACCTTTATACCCTACCCATAAATGTCTGGATACCAGTTACATAGTAACATAGTATTGGAGGTTGTATAAAGATATATGTCCATGCTAGTCCAACCTTTATACCCTACCATAATGCTGGATAACAGTTACATAACTAGACACAGTATGGAGGTTGTATAAAGACATACGTCATCTAGTCCAACCTTTAACCCTACCCATAATGTCTGTATAACAGTTACACCTAGTAACCTAGTATTGGAGGTTGTATAAGCACACGTCATCTAGTCCAACCTTTACACCCTGACCCATAATGTCTGTATAACAGGCTACTAGTAAACATAGTATGGAGGTTGATAAAGACATACGTCCATCTAGTCCAACCTTTACACCCTACCCATAATGTCTGTATAACAGTTTACATAGTAACATAGTATTGGAGGTTATTAAAGACATACGTCCATCTAGTCCAACCTTATACCCTACCCAAATGTCTGTATAACAGGTCATAGTAACATAGTATTGGAGGGTGTATAAAGACATACGTCACATATCAGTCCAACCTTTACCACCCTACCCTAATGTCTGTATACAGTTACATAGTAACATAGTATTGGAGGTTGTATAGACAATACGTTCCATCTAGTCCAACCTTTACACCCTACCCATAATGTCTGTATAACAGTTAAATAGTACATAGTATTGGAGGTTATATAAAGGACATAAGCTCCATCTAGTACAACCTTTATACTACCCATAAGTCTGTATAACAGTTACATAGTAACATAGTATTGGAGGTTGTATAAAGACTATGTCCATCTAGTCAAACCTTTATACCCTACCATAATGTCTGTTAACGGTTACATAGTAACATAGTATTGGAGGTTGTATAAAGAAATACGTCCATCTAGTCCAACCTTTATACCCTACCCTTGTCTGTATAACCGTTAAATAGTAACTAGTATTGGAGGTTGTATAAAGACATTACGCATCTAGTCCACCTGTATACCTACCCATAATGTCTGAAACAAAACAGTTAATAGTATGTAACCTGTGTCTGTGTTAGGAGGTTTGTTTTTGTAGTAAGACCATAAATCTGACTTCATTGATGATTTTAGATATTAGTGCCAGGAAACAGAAGATAGGTTGGGTTGTGGAGTGTGTAACACAGATCCTTAGATAGTTTAATAACACACTTTTCCTATTGTCCCACAGGTCTGTACTGAAGATTATAATTTGTGTTCTCTACTTGAAAACTTAGGAGGAAAAAGAAAGGAAAGGATAGAGAAATAGAATGAAAAGGAATTTGGGTCTATTTCAAGCCAATTAATGAAAAATACACAGGTCAATGAATGAATATCTGGGTCGTGACTAATCTAAACCGCTCAACCAAATCATCCAATAGCATTTAGCTCTCCGTTGTTACTGTGTTACTATATTACTATGTTACGGTCTTAATATGTTACTATGCTACTGTTAATATGTTGCTATTTTACTGTCTTAATATGTTAACTATTGCTACGTCTTATATGTTACTATGTTACTGTCTTAATATGTTACTGTTCTGAATATGTTAACTATGTTACTGTCTGAATATTGTTACTATGTTAATGTCTGAATATCGTTACAGCTACTGTCTAATATGTACTATGTACTGTCTTAATATGTTACTATGATACTGTATTAATGTGTCTATTTGACCATCTTAATATGTTACTATGCTACTGTCTTAATATTGTCTATGCTACTGTCTAATATGTTTTACTAGTTACTGAACTGTGTAAACCAAATTGTAGGGACTCCCCAATTCCAATGAACAGCTACGCAGACAGGGTGGAAAAGTTCTTTATTTACTTTATTACAAAAATATTAAAAACAAGAAAGCCTGACGCATTTCAGAAGCTGAACCACTCCCTTTACTCATAGGCTTACATCTAGGAACAACTAACTGATACTTACCCTATAATCAACCCGGACCTCCCAACACATCGAGTGATTGGGAGATATGTAACCTAACAGAAAGCAAGCACAGTTAATTAACAGTGTGGAGGTAGTGCAAAGGAATGGAGACCAAACAGCACTCTAACTAGTAGCTTCATGCTGTGTAACTAATTAATCTGTAATTCACAGCTTACGGTATATGTTATTCTATTAGTGTAGTTACTATGTTAATGTTCATTATGTTACGTTTTACTGTGTACTATGTTTTGTTCATATGTTACTGTTTTACTGTGTTACTATGTTAATGTCTTACAATGTTACGTTTTACGTGTTATATGTTTAATATTTTACTATGTACTGTGTTAATGGGTTACATCTCATGTTGTTACCTTTGTTACTATGTGACTGGTTTTCTATGTTACTATGTTAATGCCTACTGTGTTACTGTTTACTCTGTTACTATTAGTGTTCTTACTATGTTACTGTGTTACTATGTCTTTATGTTTACTGTGTTACTATGTCACTTTGTACTATGTCATTGTTTTGCCTTTATAATGTCTACTAGGTTAATGTGTAACTATGTTACTATGTTAAATGGCTTGCTATGCACTGTGTAATCATGTTTACTGTTTTACTCTGTTACGTTCTAATGTCATTGTCTAAATTTACTATGGACAGTGAACTATGTTACTGTTTTACTGTGTTACTATGTTAAAGTTCTACCATGTTGTCTGTCTTAAATATTAATATATAATAGATCATATAATATGCCCTAATATGGTTACTGTGTTACTATGGAATTATGTTACTGGTTCTATGTTAGTATGTTACGTACTATGTTACTGTTTACTATTATTAACGTAGTAAAAACAGTAAACAAGTTACAAGAAAATAGTAACATGTTAATGTCATATTACTGTATGTTACTGTTTTACTATGTTAATGTCCTTACATGTACTGTGAACTATGTTACTGTTTTTACTGGCTTAATAGTTTACTATGTTACTGTGTTACTATGCATTAGGTTACTGTGTTACTATGCCATTATGTACTGTTACTATGTTAACGTTTTACTGTATTAATGTCTTACTATGTTACTGTGTCTCTATTTTCCTGTGTTACCATGTTACTATGTTAATGTCTTACTACTGTAGCTCTGTTTAACTGTACTGTTTTTACTATCTTATGTATACGTATGTTACTGTTTACTACGTTACTATGTTAATTTCTTTTTACTGTTTAACTTTTGTTACTGTTGTGCTGTGTTCTAGTACTACTGTGATGTTTAATTGTCTTATGTGTTACTAGGTACTGTCTTACTACGTTGCTGTGTTACTGTTTTACTTGTTACTATGTTTGGTAATTTGTTACTATGTTAATCGCCTTACTATGTTACTTTTTTACGTTGTTACTTTGTTAAGTCTTACTAGTTACAGTGTAACTATGTTAACAATTAATGTTCTTAATCTTTTTACTATGTTACTGTGTTACTATGCCATTATGTGTACTGTTACTATGTTAATGTTTTACTGTATTATGTCTTACTATGTTTACTACTGTATGATGTCTTACGATGTACTATGTTAATGTCTTTTTACTATGTACTGTTTTACTATGTACTATGTTAATTTGTTACTATGTTATGCCTTACTATGTTCTTTTTTACTGTGTACTTTGTTAATGTCTTAAGATGTTACAGTGTAAACGATGTTAACGACTTTACGGTCTTAATATTTGACTATATGTTGTTACTGTGGTTAATATCCATTATGTTACTGTTACTATGTTAATGTTTTACTGTATTAATGTATACTATGTTACTGTGTAACTATTTTTTACGTGGTACTATGTTACTATTTACTACGTAATGTCTTACTACTGTGGGTACTGTTAATATGTTATGTTGCTGTGTTACCATGTACTCCTGTCTGTTAATGTCTTACATGGTATTGTGTCAATGTCTACTATGTTCCTGTTTACTATGTACTACTGTTAATTTGGTACATGTTAATGTGTTATTGTGTGCTGTTTTTATGTGTTACTATGTTATGTCTACTATGTACTTGTGTTACTATGTACTGTGTTATGTCTTAGCTATCTTACTGCTACTATGTTATTATGGTTACTGTGTTAATGTTTTACTGGGTTACTAGGTTACTGTGTTACTATGGTACTGTCTTACTATGTTAGTATGCGAATGTCATATTACGTGACTGTTTGACGGTGTGTTACTATGTTACTGTGTTGTTACTGTGTTACTAGTTAATGCATTACTATGTACTGTGTTACTATGTTAATGTCTTACTATATTACTGTCTTACTATGTTATTATGTTACTGTGTTACTATTTTGTTACTATTTTATTTTCTTACTGTGTTATTATGTTACTGTGTTACTATGTATTTTACTGTCTTACTGTGTACACTAAGTTACTGTTTAATGTGTTACCGTGTTACTATGTTGTATAGTAGGGAACTTATACATTTCTGTGCCATACGGTGTGGTGAAGGGCTGGATTTGTCGCTGTGAATTTATATGTCGGCTGTCTTGAAACAAATCATATATTCCAGACGATTTGAACAAATCCATCGCAGAGATACAATTAAAGGCCCTGTTTGTGATATGGGATGGCACAATTAGCCAAGCCCAAGAGTTTAATTCCCCATTGGGATATGGAATGGCACAATAGACCAAGCCCAAGAGTTTATCCATTGTGATATGGGATGGCACAATTAGACCAAGCCCCAAGAGTTATCCCATTGTGATATGGATGGCACAATAGACCCAGCCAAGGTTTATCCCATGGTGATATATGGGATGGCACATAGCCAAGCCCAAGAGTTTATTCCCATTGTGATATGGAATGGAACACCAATAGACCAAGCCCAAGAGTTTGGACATTCGAACTCCATGGATAAAAAATTTACAGGGTTTTCCAATAAAAGTTCTTATCGTTAAAAATGTGCTAATTTTGCCCAACCATCAGATTGATTAACCTGAAAAGCTGACATCTGATTGGTTGGGGCAAAATTAGCACCATTTTTTAAACGATAAGAACTTTATGAATAACCCTGAACGTTTCTAATGCTGTTAGTCACTGGAGCTGCCCATACTTGGATGTGGTATGGAGGAGCATAAGACCTTATTTATTAAACTACTGAAGAAACAACATTGTTGAGACGGATGTTCCATCTTAAACATACTATTGCAGGCACCTGAAAGGCGAGGTACAGTATCCAGAATGGGAAACAATCCTGGAGAGAGGGTACGCTCCCCTTAGAGATGGAAAGTGCTATTGATAAGATGTGGCTATACTACCCCCCAAATTATCACCACTAGAGTCTTCCCCTCTTATACAGATAAAGCTTCGGCTCAGGTGTGATCACCCAGGCTCTAAAAATAAAATAGGGCTGGTCATCAAGGAGATAACAAATCTTTAATGATGGACAATAAAACTAAACGAAACATCGGTATATAGTAAGCTAGTTAGGTATAGTGATAGTATACTACAGTACAGTATAGATAGTAATACAGTATAGTATAGTCAGCTATAGTATAGTATAGCATAGTTTATAGTATAGTATAGATACTACAGACAGTATAGTATAGTAAATACAGTATAGTATAGTACAGTATAGTTTAGTTATAGTTTAGTATAGTTATAAGTTTTTTATTAGTACAGTATAGTATAGGACAGGACAGCAGTACGTATAGTATAGTACAGTATTAGTATAATATAGTATAATACAGTATAGTATAGTAAAGTATAATACAGTATAGTATAGTACAGTATAGTATTAGTACAGTATAGTATAGTACAGATAGTACAGTATAGTACGTATAGTATTATATCGTATAGTTACAGTCCAGTATAGTATAGTAAGTATAATACAGTACAGGATAGTTATGTACAGTACAGTCCATTACAGTTATAGTATAATACAGTACAGTTACAGTATGTATAGTATAGTCCAGATAGTATAGTACAGTAAAGTATAGAATAGTATAGTAAGTATAGTATAATACAGTTGACAGTACAGATAGTATGTAGTACAGTATAGTATAGTACAGTACCAGTATAGTATAGTTGGATAGTATAGTATAGGACAGTACAGACATATTATAGTATAAAGTATAGTATAGTACAGTACAGTACATTATAGTATAGTATAGTTATGTACAGTTACCAGTACATTATAGTATAGTACAGTTCAGTACAGTATAGTATAGTTACAGTGTAGAATAGTACATTAGAGTACAGTATTAGTATAGTACAGTTATAGTATAATATAGTATATTATAGTAGTATAGTTGCTAAGTAAGTGCAGTAGTACAGTACAGTACAATAGTATGCTTGTGAAGGTCTCATTCATCCATGTAGGGTATATCTGTTGTTTCAATTAGATCAATGGACTTGAAATGTAGTTCTTGAAGAAGTTTCGCTAGTCATCCGACTGCTTTCTCAATTCAGAATCCGAATTGTACAGAAATTTCCTGTGGCAATATGTTACCTGGGAAAAATCCCAATTAGCATATCACAGCCAGGTGTTAAGGGTGTGGTATTTTGTGATAGAAGGGCTAAGAGGTGTTATGTGTTATAAACGCCCAGAGTAAGGTGTTAAAAAGCATTGTACACAATTCTATGGCCACAGATTCTTGTACAAGTCATTTTGAATTGAGAAAAACCAGTCGGATGACTAGCGCAAAGTCTCAAGAATACCATTTCAAGTCCAGTAGTTGACTATTGAAATACAACAAGATAGAAGATAGTATAGTACAGTCAGATAATATAGGATAGTATAGTACAGTACAGTATAGTATAGTAATGTAGAGTAGTTGATAGTTGTATGGTACGTACAGTGTTAGTGTAATATAGTATAGTATGGTAGGGTATGGTATGGGTATGGTTATAGATAGTACAGTACATACAGTATAGAACAGTGTCGTATAGTGATTATAGTATTAGTCTAGTATAGTTTTACAGTATAGAACAGACCGTTACAGTATAGTACAGTATAGTATAGGACAGGATAATATAGCATAGTTACAGTACAGAATAGATAGTACAGTACAGTAATAATATAGTATAGTACAGTACAGTATAGTATAGTATAGTATAGTTATGTATAGTGCAGTTACAGATAGTATATAGTAGAGTTAGTACACTTACAGTACAGTAGAGTAGAGAACAGGATAGTATAGTTATTGTTGATAGTACAGTAAGTACAGTCGAGTACGTACAGCACAGATAGTAAGTATAGTTATAGATGTATAGTATAGTATAGATAGTATAGTATAGTATTGAGGTGAAATAAAGGAATACAGTCAAATACAGTCAACCCATCTAGCCAAATCCTCCATTTACTGCATAACGGGGTGATCCAGGAGGAAGCACAAAAAAACAAAAAACCAGGCAAAATTTATGAAGGGGAAAAAATCCTAATCTGGCAATCGGATATTTCCCGGGAGCAATTTACTTATGTATCATACAAGTGAACTTGTAACATTCTTGTTTGCGAAACTCATCCAGCTTTTGATTAAAACGGACCAAGAACTGCCATAACAACGTCCACTGGAAGGCAGTTCATAGCTTTTACCGTTTCCATGACAAACCCTGCCCAACTCTACTTATGTATCTAATACCATGTACAGTAACATTCTTGTTGGTGAAAACTGCATCGTTTTATTAAATGCCAATGACCCTGCCATTACATGCTCACGGAAGGACAGTCCATAGCTTTAACCGTTCTCAAAGTGGACAACCCCTTTCCAACTCTCGTATTTAGATCAATCCAGTAAATGTAACAGTCCTGTTTGTTGCATAATCCAGGCTTTGTATTAAAATGACCAATTGACACTGCATAACAACGTCCACTGGAAGACAGTTCAGAGCTTACCATTCTCAAGTGACAAACCCTTTCCACTCTACTATGTATCAATCCAGTATGTAAAACATCTTGTTTGAGAAACTA
Source organism: Hymenochirus boettgeri (assembly GCA_019447015.1). Lineage (NCBI taxonomy): Eukaryota > Metazoa > Chordata > Amphibia > Anura > Pipidae > Hymenochirus > Hymenochirus boettgeri. The sequence goes on along the minus strand of JAACNH010000159.1, from coordinate 131,404 downwards.
TCAGCTTTTTATAATGACAATGAACCGGCATAACAACGTCATGGAAGACCTTCCATAGCTAGTACCGTTCTCAGTGCCAAACCGGCAGCTCCCACCCATATGTATAAATATAAATATACAGAGAAGGAATGTTCTGTACACACAATAAGCTATACCCTCATAGTGTACTGTCTAAGGGAAACAATATGGCAGCTCCCACCCATATGTATAAAAATAAATATACAGAGAAGGAATGTTCTGTACACACAATAAGCTATACCCTCATACTGTACTGTCTAAGGGAAACACTATGGCAGCTCCCACCCATATGTATAAATATAAAGAGAAGTAATGTTCTGTACATACAATAAGCTATACCCTCATACTGAACTGTCTACGGGAAACAATATGGCAGCTCCCACCCATATGTATAAATATATTTCAAGGGAAACAATATGGCAGCTCCCCCCATATGTATAAATATACAGAGAAAAGATGTTCTGTACACACATAAGCTATACTCCTACTTTACTGTCAAGGGAAACAATATGGCAGCTCCCACCCATATGTATAAAAAATATACAGAGAAGGAAGTTCGTACACACACATAAACTATACCCCTACGTACTGTTCAAGGGAAACAATATGGCAGCTCCCACCCCCTATGTATAATATAAATATACAGAGAAGGAATGTTCTGTACACACAATAGCTATACCCTCATACTGTACTTTCAAAGGGCAAACAATATGTACTGTCTAAGGGAAACACTATGGCAGCTCCCACCCATATGTATAAATATAAAGAGAAGTAATGTTCTGTACATACAATAAGCTATACCCTCATACTGAACTGTCTACGGGAAACAATATGGCAGCTCCCACCCATATGTATAAATATAAATATACAGAGAAGGAATGTTCTGTACACACAATAAGCTATACCCTCATACTGTACTGTCTAACCTCCTTCCTGTATATTTATATTTATACATATGGGTGGGAGCTGCCATATTGTTTCCCTTAGACAGTACAGTATGAGGGTATAGCTTATTGTGTGTACAGAACATTCCTTCTCTGTATATTTATATTTATACATATGGGTGGGAGCTGCCATATTGTTTCCCGTAGACAGTTCAGTATGAGGGTATACTTATTGTATGTACAGAACATTACTTCTCTTTATATTTATACATATGGGTGGGAGCTGCCATAGTGTTTCCCTTAGACAGTACAGTATGAGGGTATAGCTTATTGTGTGTACAGAACATTCTTCTCTGTATATTTTTTTATACATATGGGTGGGAGCTGCCATATTGTTTCCCTTAGACAGTACACTATGAGGGTATAGCTTATTGTGTGTACAGACACTTCCTTCTCTGTAATTTATATTTATACATATGGGTGGGAGCTGCCATATTATTTCCCTTAGACAGTACAGTATGAGGGTATAGCTTATTGTGTGTACAGAACATTCTTCTCTGTATATTTATATTTATACATATGGGTGGGAGCTGCCATACTGTTTCCCTTAGACAGTACAGTTATGAGGGTATAGCTTATTGTTTGGAACACATTCCTTCTTTGTATATTTATATTTATACATATGGGTGGGAGCTGCCATATTGTTTCCCTAGACAGTACAATATGAGGGTATAGCTTATTGGGGGTACAGAACATTCCTTCTCTGTATATTTATATTTATACATATGGGTGGGAATTTTTTTATTCATAAAACACTTTACAAAATTACATTCAAATATTATCAACAACAATTTGCAATATAAAATACAATTCAATTTAAGAGATATTCCATTAATGATATGATCCCATAGTTCCCCTTTCCTCCTTTTCATATCTATCATTTTAATAAACCTAATGTCACTCTGTGCGGCTCTAACTGCCCAATCCAAACATCCTTCTCTGCACAGATAGCTTTTTACATCTGGCTGCCATAGGTAATACCGTATTATAGCTATAATAATGCACATGGTTTCTCTATTTACAGCTGGGTTTCTATTTGTAACTCCATATGCTGCTTCCTGGTAGGATAAACCCCCCAAATTGAGACTCAGAGCTTACCTACTTGTTCCCACAATGTCTTTGCGATGGGACAAACAATAAGGAAATGTTCCTGGGATTCTTCTGATTTACAGCCCCAAGGACATTCTCTATCTGCCACATTGATATATTTTGTATTTCCCCTTACATACAGTTTCCCTTGGAGAGTCAGCCATGCAGTATCTTGTAGTTTTGGGGGGAACCTCTTACTGGTTAGATACTGCAAACTCTCTGTCTGTACATCACTGGGACAGTCTTTCAGAACTGGTAGGACAATAAAATGTGACTGTAACACTGTACAATACAATTCTTTCCGTGACATTGAGGTAAGTTCGGACACACTGATGCCCCATCTTCTCAACATCTTTAACCCTAAAGTCAAATGTGGGGAAAGGTGATATCCTCGTATCGGACCTGTTTCACCCGACCCCCCAATAACCAGTCCTTAATAAAGGGCGACACCTGAGCCTTTACACATTTCCCATAGGGAGCTTGTTGTCTGCATCAAACATCCAAAATTATACTTTAGGAACATAGTCCCAAAAAATGCAACAGGACACAACATCCCAAACCTCCCTCCCTTCGCCTTAGGTAGGTGACCCCCCGCTTACTGGGTTCAATCTGCTCCCCACAGCATTTGGAAAAACAAACTGAATATCTGAGTATAAAAAGCTTCTGGCAATGGGAAAATACAGGAAACAAACAGGAAGGTTGGTACCAGGTAAGTCTTAATGACTTTAACTCTCTCCAAATAGGACACTTCCAGGATTTCCACCGTTTTATTTTACCCATCCCGATATCTAATTTCTCTTTCCAGTTTACTTCACCATTGTCCTCTCTCCCAAATCGAATCCCCAAGATCTTAATTCTGATTAGGGGTCACTGGGAAATTCTGGAGATGGAAAGTTGGTTCATTGTCCAGACACCAGAAAGCTTCTGACTTTCATGGTTAACTAGAGAACCCGAGGCCTCAGAGTAACTTGTGATGTGCTTCACTATAGCGCCCTCCTCAGCAGGATTAGATATTACAATGGTCACATCGTCTGCATAGGCTATTACATTTAACATCTGACCATGGGGAAGCCTTATACCCTCCTTAATATCCATCTCTAGCAACCGAAGGAAAGGGTCAATGGCCAACTGTACAAGAGAGGGCCAGAGGGCAGCCTTGTCTTACCCCTGCTCCCACCTCAAACTCCTCTCTCTGCCAGCCATTAATCACGGGGAGCATGTTGCCCCTTTGTATAGGACACATAACCAACTGATAAACTTGTAGGGATCCCATATTTTACAAAACTGCCCATAAATATTGATGGTTTCTCGTCAAAGGCCTTGGCTTGGTCATACATAGCAGATACTTATTCCACCCTTGGGCTTTACATTCTTCAAGGGCTTCTCTTATTGACAGGACTGCCCCAAAGATATTTCTCCCTCTCACTGTACAGAATTGGAAAGGAGAAAGTAACACGTCTGAAACTGAACAAGACGAGAGAAAAGAACCTTCGCCAACAACTTCCTATCTGTATTGAGCAAAGTGATTGGCCTCCAGTTCTCAACACGTCTCCCTCCTTCCCCTTAGACAGAAGGATAAGAGAGGAAACTTCCATTGAGGGGGTAAGGAACCTTCGTTTAGACATTCGTTAAAAACCTGAGCCAGGGTTGGAGCCAAAAGATCTTTAAAGGTTTTATAAAACTCTGATGTCAACCCATCTGGACCGGAGCCTTTTTACTGTGTAAATTACTGATCTCTAACTCTATTTCTTCTGCTGTTATCTCTGCAGTCAGAGTAGAAAAATCCACATTGTGTGTGTCTGGACCAGACATTGCCTTTAAGAAATTGTCCATCTTTTCCTTTATCATAGTTTTTGTTTAAAGAAATTGGCATAGTGTTCTCCTACCACCCCCAAAATCCCCTCCTTGGAACTCTGCATGTTTCCTTCTTGGTCCATAAGACCCTCTACTTGCCTCTTTTTAACAGTTTCATTACAATTCTGGCAAGGGTCCGGTGAAACGACTTCCCATAATCCTTTCCAGAACCAAACTCTTGTAACGACTGTATGATATTGCTTCATCAGATTTCAATTCAGCAACTTTCCCAGCATCTGCCCCATCTGAATACAGACTTCCAGCTTCTTCCTTAAAGACTGATACTTCATTTGTCTTTGGCTCTCCCTGTTTAATGATCGAGACTTAAAATAGGTAGAAATTTCCTTCTTGGTTCCCTCCCCACCATGAAGACGTTGTGAGATAAAACTCTTTCTTTGTTAATTGGGCATTATAAAGGCACTAAAACTCTTCTTTACCTCCTCTCCCTCCAGATTTTCTGCTCCAACCTCCACAAGCCTTTTCCCTTCCGTGGGGCTTCTGCTACCCACCATAACAAAAAGAGATGGCCAGATGGTCCGAAAACTCCACCACAGTCTCCTTAATATCAGAGAACGTTCCACCTTCCTTTATAAAAATCATGTCCAAACGGCTACTCCTACCGGCCCAGTAGTATGTGTGCTTTCCTTTCCTTCCCCAAAGGTCGACACATCCATTAATCCCACTTGTGATATTAAATCTCTAAAGAAGAGACCCTCATACTTATTAACCTTCCTGTCCTGTCCTCTGCTCTCATCACCTGATTGAAGTCCCCAGACAATAAGTGGGGATGGAATATAAAGATAAGGTTTGATTCTAGGAGAAGTCTCTTCCTTCCCCTGTGGTTTGGGGCCCATATACATTTACAGACGCAATACTCTGTCTTTAAAACTTTATATCCAAGAGTAAACACCGTCCAACTGCAATTTCCACCAGCCTGGTGACTTCAAACTGGGGTATCCCTTTAAATAGAATCCCAATTCCCCCCGCGGGTTCTGACCCTATGGACCAAAACGACGGGCCTGAACCCCAATCTTTCTTTGCCCTATACAGCTCTGCACTTGTGGTTAATCTGGTCTCCTGTAGAAACATTATATTGGCCCAGATTCTTTTAGATATTCATAGGCCAAGAACCTCGCCTGGGAGATTTAATGCTACAGACGTTAATGGTGCGAAGAATAAGGAAAAATCATCATCATTTTGTTTTTTTCTGATTCCCCTCCCTGTCTCCCTCTCCATCACCTATCTCTTAACTTGGACCCCTTACCTTCTTCTTTGAGGGTCGACTATCAAGGTCCTTCAACTCATCCTCATCTAGGGATTCCCAGTCCTCCTCTAGGTTTTTCTCTTTCTCTCTCTTTTTTCCTTCCTTCTCTTTTCCTATTTCCCTCTCTCTTTTCCAATGTTTCCCGTTCTCACAGTGACAAACCCTTTCCCAACTCTACTTTATGTATCAATCCCAGTAACTTGTAACATTCCTTGTTTGTAGAAACTCATCCAGCTTTTTATTAAACTGACCAATGAACCTGCCATAACAACGTCCACTGGAAGACAGTTCCATAGCTTTACTGTTCTCACAGTGACAAACCCTTTCCCAACTTGAACCCTTAACCTTTTTTCTTCAAGTCTTATGGGATGTCCTCGTGTCCTCTGACATGTTCTATTGGTGAACAATGCCCCAGATAGTTTATTGTATGGCCCGTTAATGTATTTATACACAGTAATCATATCTCCACGCAAGCGCCTTTTCTCCAGCGTACAGAATTATAACTTTTCTAGTCTCTCTTCATATTCAAGCTCCCCCAATCTCCTTAGTAATTTAGTTGCCCATCTCTGAACCCTTTCCATTTCAAACATTTCAAAGATCCATTTCTGAGAAATCATTTGAAATCACAGCATTTACAGTGAAAGACCTGTCACTCCAGAAACAGAAATTATAATTATTAATGTCCCAACCCTGACCTCTTACTAGGATTTTTAGCTGCCTGGCAGCACACTTCTTGCAACAGTTAGGAGAAGCAGCAGAGAAAATAAAAAAGGGGAAAGGAGGGGGGATTTAAAAGCAGAGCAGCGTCTATAATAAGGTTATACAAAACAAGAATGCAGCGAGTAAGGGAAGTGGGGGAAATTGGGACCACCAACTAAACAATAATTTAATGACAAAGAAAGACCAGATAAATATATAAGTACCACAATTTTACTTTTCCCAAATTGTAGGTTCAGAAAATGTAAAGTTGTTTGAGTGAGTATAGTGACCCTTTAATGTGAGTGTCTATATGTGCTGAGCATTTTACAACCTGCACCTGTAACAAAAACAATAAAGACAGGTAATCAGCGCTGATTAGGACTCTTCACACCTGAATGCAAATGCAGGGAATCAGCACTGATTACATAGTAACATAGTATTGGAGGTTGTATAGAGACATACGTCCATCTAGTCCGACCTTTATACCCTACCCATAATGTCTGTATAACAGTTACATAGTAACATAGTATTGGAGGTTGTATAAAGACATACGTCCATCTAGTCCAACCTTTATACCCTACCCATAATGTCTGTATAACAGTTACACAGTAACATAGTATTGGATGTTGTATAAAGACATACGTCCATCTTGTCCAACCTTCATTCCCTGCTAATGATGTATAAATAACTGATGTTATATTTATATATAAATTCTTTCACTATTAAATCCCCCACAAACACATCTAATTCAGATTCTATGGCTGGAGGGTCTCTCCCCCCCCCCCCCATCACACTAGGAAATGAAATCAACTCTTTGTGACAATGATCAATCTTCTCATTGACAAATTCATCAAATGTTACATTTCCAGCTCGGTGTAATTACAGTTTATTCGCAGAAGGAGAAGGTTGGTGTTCTGCAGACGTCGGACTGATTATAAAAATTCTCTTCTGCCATATAATTCAAATTAAAATAAACTGCTAAATGTAAGCACTTATTAGATGTACGTCCTTGGGAAAAACAGCCGCGAGCGCTTCCCATTACTGCCGTAGAGAATCTTCTGAACCGGCGCTTTGATCCAATTACCGACCCCCCCATCGCAGGAGAATAAATCAATCGGTGGGGCAGGTTTAATAACTCTGACCTACTCCGGGGGTCAGCGGGTCAGGACTGCACGCGGACTGATTAGATCTTATGAGTCGTTATCATGTGATACATTGTACATATCGTTAGCAATCAGCGTTGATATATTGTTATAAATGGAGCTGAAACCACTGGCACGTCTGTCCATTTACCCTCGTTACACGTTCAACCTCTCTCCTGTTTATCATGGAAACCAATGGAATATTCACGGTATGAACTACACAGGGTCCCGGGGAACATTAGAAATGTTTGGACAGGGAGGTTATTAATATCGTATTTGGCTTTAAATGAGAGATGGGGGTTAGACATCTTCAAAAACCCTTAGGGACCCCAACATTACGTAAACCTTTATTATAAATAATCAGAAATTACATTTGGGTGAATAAGTGTGTGTGTGTGGTGTGTGTGTGTGGTGTGTGTTTGTGTGTGTGTGTGTGTGAAACAGGTGGCTTCTCAGTAGATTATACTGTTAATAAATAGCACGCCACCTGGTGGGCTTGTAGAACATAACATATTTGGTGCAGTACCAGAGCGCCATCTATAGGCCACTAATCTGTTTTGTTGTCTCTGATCAGTACAGGGTAGGCAGGTCTGGTCTGCAGACTCAGCGTCTCTACATAATTTACATTTCTGGCCTAATTATGCGTTTGTATCGACAACCGTAGGTTAAAGATGATAAATTCCATCGTTGTGCAGAATTATTAATAGCAAATTAATGTTCAGGGGCTTTAATATAATAACAATGATTCTGTTGTTTTTCTTACATATTTCATAACAAAGTGAGATGTACTGGAACATTTACAGACCAAGAATAAGTATTAATCAATGTATAAACCAATCACTGGTCCCTCTCTATAGGTGATTTTACCTTATTGGTCAATGTATAAACCAATCACTGGTCCCTCTCTATAGGTGATTTTACCTTATTGGTCAATGTATAAACCAATCACTGGTCCCTCTCTATAGGTGATTTTACCTTATTGGTCAATGTATAAACCAATCACTGGGTCCCTATCTATAGGTGATTGTACCGTATTGGTCAATGTATAAACCAATCACTGGTCCCTCTCTATAGGTGATTTTACCTTATCGGTCAATGTATAAACCAATCACTGGTCCCTTCCTCAAGGTGATTGTACAGTTTGATTGGTGATTGGAAACCACTCCCCTGATTTGTTGTTCTACGCACACACAGGACAATATTTCCAACTAGACATTAATATTGTCAACATTTTTTAAAGGACAACTATAATGTAAAAATTAACTTTATCAAATTGAAAAAAACCTGGGGCAAGGAAATAGGATTGAATATTCTCTCCCCCCCCCCCCCCCCCAAAATATTGTTTTGTTGAGGAGCTACAGCACAAACATTTTTCATCTGCCAGGTTATGGCCCTGGACAATATTATATTACAGATAGTGCTGAAGCATACAGGAAGACTGGCAGAAGCAGGTTTTTTTCATCCTGCTGCTCCTCATAAAAATGATTGGGAGGTAAAAAAAAAAACAATCCTACCTCCCTGCCTCAGGTACTTTTCATTTTAACTGTTTTTAAGAAAAACTTTATACGCACTACAATTTCCCTTTAAACACTTTTAAAGTTTTGGTTAATGTTGTAGAAGTTGTAGAAAACATGGATTGGACATGTTGGTAAATTTTAAATGGTAGATTAGGATCCTGCACACCCAAACCACAATGTCAGCAAGCTGAAATTGTGGGTGCTCCAGCCCTGAAGACACCAGTCTATATATTGTGACGTTACGGAACAGTTATGGTTTGGTCTGAGGAAGGAACCACAATGGTTCCGTAACGTCACAATAAAAGTTGATTCACTTAAGACTGGTGTTCCCAGCTACGTTCATTACGTGAATATATACTGTAGACTGCTGGTAAATGTTGGTTAATTATTTGGTCTTCAACATCAGTAGTCCTGCTTGTCTTCATAGTGTTCTTACAAGCAATACCATGGTGTGTACCAGTGTGTACAGGTGTGTACCAGACATTGTGTCTCAATGGGATGATTTGGTGCAGGAGAAGAAAGATTTGCTTGGTACCTGGTGGGTCAGTTCAATGGTCCAAGAAATACCCAGATAACCCTGTATCATGTGTCTGATATTACTGGTCCCGACATCAACGTCCTTCTGTGAATCCTTAACCAGACTTTGGTGCCAACTTGGATTCCCTGATAAGTTAATGGTTCAGTCCATATCAACGACACACAGACCAGATTAACTACCCCAGAGTGTGTCCTCCATTGATAATAAACTAGGGTCAGATCCAGCAGAACTTTCTATCAGATTCCAATCAGCGGTGGAATTAAATAACCAGCTCCATGGGAAATGAAATTCTCTCTCCTAATAGATATTTATTCAGATCTCTCGGCTTTCTTGCTGACAGAGGCTCCATGTGGGCAGCGGTAATTGGAAGCAGACACAGACTTGTCAGGAGGGTCGGATGTCACCCAACTTCATCACAATCACACCCCATGAACCTCACTGGGAAGATTGAATTAAATGTGCTCACATCACAGCAAACACAACCTGATACTCACTGTAACTGTGTAAACAAGGAGAAAACCTGGAGCCATGATGGATCTCATACCCCGTACAATGGACTGATGGACTACAAATCCCAGCATGCTCTAGAAGACCTAATGACATATATACAGTATGTCACATAACGAATACGCCTTCACATTAGTGTAAAGATTTTATTCTATCATTCCATGGGTCAATACTGAAGAAGACACTTTGGTACAATACAATGTAGTCAGTGAGTGTACCGTTTGTAGAACATTGTAAATAACACAACACACAGCCATCAACGTCTCTCCAATAAGTGGAGATGGACAAACTTCCTGAAGTTCTGAATTTCAGTAAAAGTTCTACAGTTCTATAGTTCGGAAACAAACCCATTAAAGTCAATGGGGGAAATAGTTTGAAAAGTTCTAATAAAATACGGATAAAATAGCAACGGTAACTTACTGTAAATGGCTTTGGGACCTGGGAAATGGTCAGGGAACACGTCACTATCACCAAAACTCGTCCAAACATTAACTTTCCTCACTATCGGACAATTGTCAGGTTTCCACATCAAGTTTTTGCTACATTCAAGGGTTACTGAACGATAGATTAGAGGGTTACTGAACGATAGATTTGAGGGTTACTGAACGATAGATTTGAGGGTTACTGAACGATAGATTAGAGGGTTACTGAACGATAGATTTGAGGGTTACTGAACGATAGATTTGAGGGAAGATTTTAGGGGAAGTTTAAAATGCCTGGGGTGAAACGGAAATTAGATTTGAAGTGTATAGACTGACGAAATAGATTGAAGGGTTACTGCCCGATAGTTATGAAAGGGGTTACTGAACGATAGAGTAAGAAGCGGGGAAATTACTGAACGATAGTGATAATTGAGGGTTTACCTGAGACGAGGGTAAAGATTTGAGGGTTAACTGGACGAAGATTGTGATGGGAGTGATACTTGGGACGCTAGATTGTGTGAGTATGTTAGACGCGCTAGATTTGGAGGATTACTGAACGTAGAGCATTTGAGGGTTACTGGGGACGAACGATAGCTTATGCAGGGGTTACGGGTGTAAAACATATAAAATTTTGAGGGTTAGTGCAGAGAACGAATAGATTTAGAGGGGGGATATCGTGCACTAGTGAGGAATTGAGTAGGGTTACTGAACGATATAATTGAGTGGTTACTTGTGAAATCGAGTATCTTTGGAGGTGGTACTGAACGACTTAGAGTTAGAGGGTTACCGAACGTATATTGAAATTAGGTTAAAGGGGGAAATTACCGAACGTAGATTTGAGGGTGACCCGAACGATAGATTAGAGGGTTAACCGAACGATAGAGTATGAGGAGTTAACTGACCATAGATTGAGGGTTACTGTGCAGCTATGAGATGAATGTTCATTGTATACTGAGAAAGAAAAGATTCTATGTTTAGGGTTACGTGAACGATAGATTTGAGGGTTACTGACACGATAGATTTTGCGGTTTGGACTGAACGATAGTATTAGATGGTGGTACAACTGAGACAGAAAGATTTTGAGGTTACTGACGATAGATTTAGAGGTTTGCTGAACTTCGATTTGAAGGTTTACCGACGATCGTTTGAGCGGTACGGTGAAACGAAAATATAATAATTGAGGTTTTACGCCGAACGATCGTTTGGGAGGGAGTATTACGCGAAGGGATGAGGAATGAAAAGTGAGGGATTCTGACACGTATAGTGATTTGAGGGTTACTGCCCTATAGATTTGAGGGTTACTGAACGATAGGATTTTGAGGATACCGGAACGATTAGATGTTGGAGGGGTAGAGAGTAATCCCAGAACGATAGGGATTTGGGGATGGTTACTAAGCGAGAAGGGGGGGAGGGAAAAAGAAAGGGTATAGACATTTTCGTTCAAATTTTACCGATGAAGATTCGAGGAGCGTTACTGAAATGAAATATTACAGGGTTACTGTGGCAAAGTAGCTTTGAGGGTTAAGAAGGCCGTAGGGACGATAGATTAATTAGGGTTACATGACGCTAGATTTGAGGGTTTACTGGACGAATAGAGTTTGAGGTTCCGTAACTATGATTAGAGCAGGAGTTCCTGAAAGGGCGATAGATTGAGGGTTACTGAAGCGGGATAGGCTTGTAATAGGGTTTACTTCACGATAGAGGTTAGTTTGAGTTGACTGAAACGGGGATAGTATTTGAGGGTTACTGAACGAGTCTAGGTTGTGAGGGTTACTGAACTATAAGATGTATAAGTTTAAACCGAACGATAATTTGAGGGTTACTGACACAGAGTAGGGATTTGATAGAGGTTACCGACGACACTAGTATTGGCGGGGGGGATTGCTGTACTATAAGCGTTGATACGAGGTTACTGAAAACGATATAGTTTGAGTGTTACTAGAACGAGAGATTTGAGGTTACTGAACGATAGATAATTGCGGGTTCCGAACAAAGATAGGATTAGAGGAAAATCCGCGACGCCTAGATTTAGGGTTACCGAACGATATATTAGAAGGGAATTACACGACCGATAGTCATTGGTGAGTTACTGACTGAACGATAAAGAATTTGAGGGTGTACTGAACTATAGTTTGAGAGGGGTTACGTATGAACGAGTAGAATAGATTTGGAGGGTTACTGAACGATAGCATTTGATATGGGTGAGATTGGGAGGGACCGAACGATAGATTAGAGGATTACTGGAACGAAATACAAATTTATGAGGGTTACCGGTAAAACGAGATCGATTAAGAGGGTTACCGAACGTGAGATTTGAGGGTTACCGGTTAAACCTATAGATTTTGAGGTTACCGGACACGAAATAGAAATTATATGTGTTACGTTGAAAAAGAAACAGAAATACGATGTAAATAGGGATATACTGAACGATAAAAGAATGATAAGGTCCTGAACGATAGGATTAGAGGGTTACCGGGGGGAACGATAGATTTAGATGGTTACTGAAGGATTAGATGAGGGTTACTGACGATAGATTGAGAGTTACCTGGAACGATAGATTTAAAATGAGGGTTACTGAAGCGATAGATTTGAGGGTTACTGAACGATAGATTTGAGGTGTTAAACCTAGACGATAGATTTAGAGGTGTTACTGACGATGATTTGAGGGTTACATGAACGGCCTAGATTTGAGGGTTACCGAACGATAGATTGAGGGTTACCCGAACGATAGATTTTTGAGGGTTACTGAACGATAGATTTGAGGGTACTGAATTTCCGAAATTGAACCGATACATTCGAGAGTTATGCGATTCGAGAATTTAATAACTTATCAAATAGGAGAATAACTAAAGTCTGTATGTCGTAAAAGTTCCAAAATTTCTAAAATAGTTCATCCGACTAATATAAAGTTTGGGTCGAACTCGGGTTGGGTTCAGTCTATATCTCTACCAATATCCATTCCCCTCCCTGGTTCCATGGTGAATGGTTACAAGGTTCGGTGTGTGGTGGAGGGGAACAGGTGTGTTACATTTAGGTGTTTTCGCTCTCATTGTGGTCACTGTAAGTGAAGCTTGAACCATCATGGGAAAGAACCTATGTTCTCTAAACAAGATATGGAGCCTAAAAGGGCTACTAAGAAGATGGCCAACCCCCTTGAAACTGAACCTGACCATAAGCACGATTTTACCCAGAACCGGTTCAATCAGGTCTCATTGACCACCAAAGGATAGTTCCACATGCTCAGAGGGTAATATCCCGCGATTGTATATTTGTGTAGTATAGAACATATCAGTGCTACCACCATTACCGCACAGGGTAAAGGGGGGTGGGAGGTCCTGTCTGTGTGCGTAGAGACCATAAACCGCGCACTGCATCACATTGGCTACGACAGGCTGTTTTCTAGGAAATGTGGTGTGTGCGCTCAGTCTTGTTTATCTAAATTAGCTTTACAGGAAAAGATGACAAATCAATGCCCCAGGTCCCAATTTACAAGGTTACGACATTTGTTACCATATACAGATGTGTGTATGATAAATTGATACAATCGCTGATCTTGATCCACGCACATGAATAGACGTTGTGCCGCTCTGTACTGAACATCCCAACCAATCAGGATTCCCAGATCTTATCACAGACAATCCATGGGAATTGATTCTACAATTATATTGGTCAATCAATGCAAAAAAAGGGACTTTTTGTGAATCCATCGGATGGTGACAGACAGGAATTGGCCCATGTATGGGCACTGGTAGATCTGGATATTGTTATTTATCTTCCAGGACACAATGGAGTTGTCGGTGAGGGATCAGGTTATATATTTGCAGGACACAATCCCAGATAGCGCAGCTCTAGCCATTTATCTGCAGCCCTTGTGATTCCCGGTAATACTGGTTCTATGACACACGTTCCAGTAGGTAATCTGGTTATTGACACACGGTCCAGTTAGTAACTGGTTCAATGACCACTGTCCAGTTAACTACATACGGTAGTCCAACACGGTCCAGTTAACGGTAATAACCTGTTCTATTGAAAAAACAGTGTCCAGTTACGGTAATACTGGTTCTATTGACACAGGGCCAGGCCAGTTAACGATACTGGTTCTATTGACACACGTCCAGTTAACGGTAATATGGTTTCTTTGACACACAGGTCCAGTTAACGGTAATACTGGTTCTATTGACACACGGTCCCAGTTAACGACTTAATATACTGGTTATATTGACACACGGTCCAGTTAACGGTAATACTGGTTCTATTAGACACAACGGTCCAGTTAACGGTAATAATGGTTCTATGTGACACACAACGATCCAGTTAACGGTAATACGGGTCTATTGACACACGGTCCAGTTAACGGTAAGACTGGTTCTATTGACAACCGGATCCAGTTAACGTGTAATACTGGTCTATGGACACACGGTCAGTTAACGGTAATATGGTTACTATTGACACACGGTCCAGTTAACGGTAATACTGGTTCTATTGACAACACGGTCCAGTTAACGGTTAATACTGGTTCTATTGAACTCACCGGTCCAGTTAACGTGTACATACTGGTTCTATGACACACGTCCAGTTAACGGTAATACTGGTTCTATTGACACACGGTCCAGTTAACGGTAATACTGGTTCTATTGACACACGGTCCAGTTAACGGTAATACTGGTTCTATTGACACACGGTCCAGTTAACGGTAATACTGGTTCTATTGACACCCGGTCCAGTTAACGGTATACTGGTTATGCACAAAAAACGGTACAGTTAACGGTAATACTGGTTCTATTGACCACGGTTACAGTTAACGGTTAAATCTGGTTCTATGTACACACGGTCCAGTTAACGGTAATACTGGTTTCTATGGACACACGGTCCAGTTAACGGTAATACTGGTTCTATGACCACACGGTACAGTTAGCGGTAATACTGGTTCTATCGACACACGGTACAGTTAGCGGTAATACTGGTTCTATTGACACACGGTCCAGTTAACGGTAATACTGGTTCTATTGACACACGGTCCAGTTAACGGTAATACTGGTTCTATCGACACATGGTCCAGTGAAGCCGTTTAACTTGTGGTCTTATCACGGTCTAATTCCAGTCCCAGAGGAAACTCGCTCGTGACTGAATGTCACAGGTCTGTGCAATGGAAAGGCCCAAATCCAGCAAATGTAATAAGACAAGACGGGAACATGAATCTACCCAGTCGTACAGCGGCTGGAGGGGAGCAGATCCACCTGAATGGGTGATGGTGATGACAGTTCAGTGAGTGGCAGTACAAGGACACGTTGTCAGGTCTAAATCCGATTGCCCTTTCTCCAGCTGTCAGTGCCATGGAAATATCCACCTGCTTTGTCTCGATCGTCTTCACTGGCACAGGGCAAGCCATGTTAAACCCAGGGGATCTGAGGTTATATACCCCCCTGCAACTCCAAACGCCAAATACTACAGAGCACATGAATTGAATGGAGGGAACCCATTGGGATATTACATGTGCTACCTCACTAGACCACATTGTTCCATATTGTATTGCAGGAGGTTCAATCTGCAACTAGTAGAGCACAGGTAACATGTGTGTTTGTTTGTGCAGTGTACACGACGTCCTGAGATTGTGCACAATTTAAACCAGTATAGAACATTGATCAGTTTATGGCATGACACACATCACTGGGGCTTATAATGTCACAGTTAATCACTATTATTACATAACTGCAGAGTTCACGGCGCTGCCGGTTTTTCTAAGATCCAACCTGAATCTGCATCCAAATTCAACAGACTGGACCGCATCTTTCTAACCAAACCTGACCCATTCAAACTCACGGTGGGTTATCTGAGCCTCAAACTGGTAAACTTTGGGGGGGATTCAGTATCACACCAATCCCCTTTAACGGCATATCGCACCAACTTCCTTTAACGCATTCTCAAACTCTTTAATGCTAGCACACCAACTTCTTCCCGTTTAACGCATATCGCACCAACTTCTCTTAACGCATATCGCCAACTCCACAACTTCCCCTTTAACGCATATCTCACCAACGTTCCTTATAAGGCATATCGCACCAACTTCCCCTTTAACGCATATCGCACCAACTTCCTCTTTAAGGCATATCGCACCAAACTTCCCTTAGCGTGCGTCACATCAACTTCCCCTTTAGCATGTAATCCATCAAATTCCCCTTTAGCGCTATCGCCAACTCCCCTATTAACGCGCGTATTGCGTCAACTTCCCCTTTAAAGGTTGCATCAATTTTCACTATAGCGCATATTGGAACCAATTCCCCTTTAAGCGTATTGGCATCAATTTTCACTATAGCGATATTGGAACCCAATCCCCTTTAAAGCATATGCATCAACTTTACAATAGCACAATTTGCATCAACTTCCCCTTTAAGGTGTTTTGCATTAACTTCCCCTTGATGCACCACATCAACTTTTTAGCACGTATCGCATTAATTTCCCCTTTAAGACGTATGCATCAACTTAGTCAATCCACCATTTAAGGTCCTTCCCATACTTATAAGGACCTTAAATTCTCATGTTAAGAACTTTAAATAAACCTTGAACTTTCAAAAACAGAGACTCACATACATCAAACGTGACCTTCCTTTAACCACAAACACATCCCACGTCACCAGCTGGATAACTTTATAGAAAGGGGGATACATCATGAAAGTTATTTAGTATTAATGTGTCCTTCAAGTGTGTTATCGTCACAATGTCCAGTATTGTAGCTGAATAGATGTATTCAAACTGGGACTTTATTTCTTTTATACGGACTGGGCCCTAGAAATACTTATCACTGCCTAGAATAACTTCCCCTTTAATCAGCAACAACCATTTCCCAGTCCTTAAAAGTAACATTGTATCAGTTTTTTAAAGTTGGAAGCGGTGATTTCTCTTATGGTTCTGTCATGATTAGATTAATGCACATTAATAACATTCGCAGGGGTAGCAGATCCTGTGATTCGGTGTTTTGCTGCAACCGGTTGACTGAAAGCATGAGACTTCTTGTTGACAGCCTTAATATGAAGCTTATTAGTCATACACAGAATAATGCTAATTTCCAGGCCCTGCGCTATGTAATTCGGTTTCTCCGCAGGTGGTGTAAAAATACGGGTTAAGGAAAGTCTATAACTCAACAAGTCCCCTTAATATTAGGGATAACTACATAGTGACACCTAGTGGCTGCGACGACTGTCCAGCGGGGAGATCAATATTCTCCGTAAGACAATCAGTTATTACTTATTCCCTGTAAACGCCCGGATAATAAAGATGGCAGCAATGCTCATTTCATATTAACATATTCTATCAATTATCAGCCGCTAATAGATTGTAAATCTCGCTGACATGGGGAACCGCAGGACTGCGCTCACCGGGGTAGAAAATCAGATATGTGTATATATTACAGATGCAGTGTTAATGTTTATATACTGGATAAAGCTCAAATGAGATGTATTAGAGTGGAAACGGCGCTGAACCCAAAATAAAAAACGCTTAATGAGGATCAGAACCAGAACCGTCAATGCCGATAGAGATTAAAATCCACCGTAACTATGATGTCATTAATATTCGTCTCCGCACGGGAAGGTCATAGGGGCAGTTACAATTAAAATAACGATTCAGTTAAATAGGAAACTTGGGTAAAAATAATTAAGGCCGACGGTCACACTTGGGACGCACGTGAAAAGCGCGATTACAACTCAGCACTTATTGGTACGCACAAAAATGAGACCAGGCGCGTGTCCCATAACAACAGCGCAGCACAGACAGCGAGGCGTTGGGAGTTCGATTCTCACGTGCGATCAATTCGCGACTGGAGTGGCCAAACTGTAAATGATGGTTAGAGATTTCTAAGTCTAATTTGCCAAAACAAAAAACGGAATTGCATGGTCTGGAATCTCTCGTTTATGTTCTCTCCTGTTATTGTAGAAGGTTCGGGAATAAAGGGTCACAGATAAGGGAAAACTCTCCGGCTCCAGATTTTTCTTAAACCTACGTACACACGTCAGGTAATTTCCGCACGATTTGTCTGACGAACGGCCCATTGTGTGATATTCGTGCGAAAATGAATCTTTAACGATCTTCTAAGACCAACGATCCACGACTATTCGCGGCTTTTTCCGACGATCAGCCTGGCGGATTTTCTTTCGCCGATTGTCATTTGTTTGTAATAGTCGCCAGATTATCGGTAGAACGATGGAAGTATGAAGTGAAATCACAGGTGCGACATTCTCGAGATCAGCGATATTCCGAAGGTCGCATTAATACGTACGCACGTAACCCTTTACCAACGAACATTATCTATCCACCTATCGTTCTGTATGTACAGGCGTCGTTAGCAGGACTAGTGTATAACGAGGAGGTTGGCTGTAACGTTTCTGTCAGGCACATGTACGGAAATGATTCTGACATGTTGGCGAGGCATAAGTGTGTGACGCTGTGTGGTTGTGTTAGTGTGGTCAACCCCCAACATGGGTGGGTCTCGTATAATCAATTAGGGCTCGTTCACACTACATCAGTTTGTATCCGTTTTTGAAACGCAGGTGTGCGTTTAAAAAATGGACAGACAGTAAAACGCCATAGTGATTTTCATAATATCGTTCACACTATGCTGCGTTATGAAAGCCGTTCTGTTCCCAGTGCGTTCTAAAAACCGCACTGCAGCACGCATTTTAAATGCATGAATATGCTTGTACAACGGAAACAACGCACGCATTTGAGTTTTGTGTCCATTTTTCGAAAAGGATGCCTGGGAGTTCCTGTGATTCATTTCCGATCCAGCAGGCTATAAGAAACACGCAGAAGAGCGCCATTTGTTTTGCTGTCAAGCTACCAGACATCAGCAAGCCGTCTACCGCAATGGCAGAAAACTTTTTGGCCAACGGATGAATTAATAAATGCAGTTACAGGGTCACCCTCAACTTTATAAGAAACTCCCACCTCCCGATAGTGACATCATGAATTGTGTCTTTGTCCTGCCTTAAAAATTCGAAAAAATGCGGTCAAAAGCGTATGTAACGCAATGGGGCAAACGCATATAACGCAACCACGCACAGCGCAAAACGTGTCGCAAGGATACAAAAACATTCATGAAACGTCACTGAACGCAATGCTTTTATGCGTTCCTGGCTGTGAACGAGCCCTTCGACGATATTTCCATTTCTCTGGTCATCTGAAACAGAAAGCAGAAAAGCTAAACGTTTCTTGGCTGATAAAGGATTTGACACTATTGTTCACTAATCGTTTACTATCCCACCATGCCATAGAGATGGACCCCAGTTTCCCAGTAGCTCAGAGTTAATCCTGACGCAGAATGAATGGCTGGTTTGCAGGTTGGATTAGCAGGATGAGGCTACTGGGGTTTAATTGACTGGAAAACGTTCCAACCTGAGACTGTTAATTACACGTAAGGAGCTTTGGAAATAAACCGGTGTGTTGCCAAAATCCTGCAATTAAAGGCAAAAGTCATTATCAAGTTCGCATCTTGCGAAAGAACATAGCTGGTCTCGGGGCGTTAGATCTATAATATCCGGCACATGTGGTTGTTTGGCTGATGATCTGGATGTTGAGATCATTAGCGACGGGACATCTCATTCAATCTCCTCTCTATTTTTATCCTTCTATAATCAAACATGAACGGCACAATCAGCCTTTTAAATGAAGGTTCCGACACACGTGCGATGCGGGCTCCGACCGGAATAAAGATGTATTGATCCACTTGTACTCTGTATTTTAATGTATTTTTTGGGCCATAGAGGACTAGTTCTCCCTTTCCGTCCTCTCATCTAATATAAGGACTTGACACCCGTCTCCACCAATCCATGCAGTGTTTATGTGATGTATCACCGCGATGATCTCGTTCAGTGTCACATTTCTTCACTGTTGACAAGTTGTCAAGGTAAAAGTGACAGCTGGAACGGGGACAATTCTCCTGGCCTTGGGGCCTTTAGATTATAAGCTGCTAATGATTTGTAGACACCGTGGCCGCAAAAAAAACAAAGCTAGTGGTGCCCATCTCTGAACGATAGATTTGAGGGTTACTGAACGATAGATTTGAGGGTTACCGAACGATAGATTTGAGGGTTACCGAACGATAGATTTGAGGGTTACTGAACGATAGATTTGAGGGGTACTGAATTTCCGAAATTGACCGATACATTCGAGAGTTATCGATTCGAGAATTTAATAATTATCAAAAATAAGTGAGTAACTAGTATGTAGTTCGTAAAGTTCCAAAAAGTTCTAAATAGTTCATCCGAACTATTAAAGTTTGGGTCGAACTCGGGTTGGGTTCAGTCTATCTCTACCAATTAGCCATTCCCCTCCCTGGTTCCATGTGACTGGTTACAAGGTGTCGGGTGTGGATGGGGAACAGGTGTGTTACATTTAGTGTTTTCGCTCTCATTGTGGTCACTGGAAGTTGAACTTGGAACCTCATGGGAAAGAACATTGTTGCTCTACATAGATATGGCCTAGGCTATAAGAAGATGGCCAACCCCCTGAAACTGACCTGACCATACAGCGATTTACCAGGACAGGTTCCAATCAGGTCTCATGGACCACCAAAGAAGATGAGTGCACATGCTCAGTGTAATATCCAGCGGTTGTATTTTGTAGATAGACATATCAGTGCTACCACCATTACCGCACAGGGTAAAGGGGTGGGAGGTCCTGTCTGTGCTCGGACCATAAACCGCGCACTGCATCACATTGGGCTACATGGCTGTTGTCTCAGAAATGTGTGTGTGTGCGCTCAGTCTTGTTTATCTAAATTAGCTTTTACAGGAAAAAGTGACAATCTGCCCCAGGTCCCAATTTACAAGGTTACGAGACATTTGTTGACCATATACAGATTGTTTGATAAAATTGATACAATCTGATCTTAGATCCACGCACATGAATAGACGTGTGTCCGCTCTGTACTGAACATCCAACCAATCAGGATTCCCAGATCTTATCACAGACAATCCATGGGAATTGATTCTACAATTTATATTGGTCAATCAAATGCAAAAAAAGGGACTTTTTGTGAATCCATCGGATGGGATCAGACACAGGAATTGGCCCATGTATGGGCACTGGTAGATCTGGATATTGTTATTTTATCTTCCAGGACACAATGGAGTTTGTCGGTGAGGGATCAGGTTATATATTTGCAGGACACATCCCCAGATAGCGCAGCTCTAGCCATTTATCTGCAGCCCTTGT
Source organism: Hymenochirus boettgeri (assembly GCA_019447015.1). Taxonomy (NCBI): domain Eukaryota; kingdom Metazoa; phylum Chordata; class Amphibia; order Anura; family Pipidae; genus Hymenochirus; species Hymenochirus boettgeri. The sequence continues at coordinate 110,202 of JAACNH010000159.1, read as the reverse complement.
GATTCCCGGTAATACTGGTTCTATTGACACACGGTCCAGTTAACGGTAATACTGGTTCTATTGACACACGGTCAGGAACGGTAATACTGGTTCTAATTGACACACGGTCCAGTTAACGGTAATACACTGGGTTCTATTGACACACGGTCCAGTTAACGGTATATATGGTTCTATTGACACACGGTCCAGTTAACGGTAATACTGGTTCTATTGACACACGGCAGTTAACGGTTATATGGTTCTATTGACAACACGGTCCAGTAACGGTAATCTTAATTAGGTTCTATGACACAAGGTCCAGTTAACGGTAATACTGGTTCTATTGACACACGGTCCAGTTAACGGTATAATGGTTCTATTGACACACGGTCCAGTTAACGGTAATACTGGTTCTATTGACACACGGTCCAGTTAACGGTAATTCTTTTCTATTGAACACACGGTCCAGTTAACGGTTAATACTGGGTCTATGACCCCACACGATCCAGTTAACGGTAATTACTGGTTCTATTGACACACGGTCAGTTAACGGTAATACTGGTTTCTATTGACAACCCGGTCCGTAACGGTAATACTGGGTCTATTGACACACGGTCCGTTAACGGTACTACTGGTTCTCATTGACACACGGTCCAGTTAACGGTAATAATGGGTTCTATTGACACACGGTCAGTTAACGGTAATACTGGTTTCTATTGAAACACGGTCCAGTTAACGGTAATACTGAGGTTCTATTGACACACGGTCCAGTTAACGTTAATACTGGTTCTATTGACACACGGTACAGTTAACGGTAATACTGGTTCTATTGACACACGGTCCAGTTAACGGTAATACTGGTTCTATGGACACACGGTCCAGTTAACGGTAATACTGGTTCTATTGACACACGGTACAGTTAGCGGTAATACTGGTTCTATCGACACACGGTACAGTTAGCGGTAATACTGGTTCTATTGACACACGGTCCAGTTAACGGTAATACTGGAGGGTTACCGATTACGAGAGATTAGAGGGTTACGGAACGAGTAGATTTGAGGGTAATACATAGATAGATTAGATTACTGAGGTACTGAGAATTTGAGGGTTCATGACGATAGATTTGAGGGTTACTGAACGAAGATTTGAGGTTCGTGAACGATAGATTTGAGGGTACCGAAGATAGATTTTGAGGTACTGAAACGATAGATTGAGGCGGTTACGACATCGAGGTTACGAAAGATTAGATTTGAGGGGTTACTGACACGATTGAAGGACTGAAGATGTGAGGGTTACTGAACGATGAGATTTGAGGGTACTCGAACGATAGATTTGAGGGTGACCGAACGATAGATTGAGGTGTTACCGAACGATAGATTAGAGGGTTACGAAACGATAGATTTGAGGTTACTGAACGAGATGAGAGTTTGCGAACGATTGTTTGAGGTGCTGAACGTATATGAGGTTATGAACGAATGGGTTTACTGCAGATAGATTTGAGGGTTACTGAACGAAGATTTGAGGGTTACCGAACGATAGATTAGCGAGGGTTACTGAACGATCGATTTGAGGTGCTTACGAACGATAGATAGAGGTTACGAAGATAGATTTGAGGGTTACGAACGAAGATTTGAGGGATACAAACGAACGATAGATTAGAGGGTTACTGACGATAGATTTGAGGGTTACTGAACGATTAGATAGGAGGGTTTACTGAACGATAGATTAGAGGGTTACCGAACGATAGATAGAGGGTTACTGAAGGAGAGATTGAGGTTACTGAAGATAGATTTGAGGGTTACTGAACGATAGATTTGAGGGTTACTGAACGATAGATTTGAGGGTTATGACGATAGATTGAGGGTTAAGAACGATAGATTTGAGGGTATGAACGATGATTGAGGTTACTGAACGATAGATTTGAGGGTTACCGAACGATTAGATTTGAGGGTTACCCGAACGATAGAGTTGAGGGTTACTGAACGATAGATTGAGGGGTACTGAATTTCGAAATTGACCGATACATTCGAGAGTTATCGATTCGAGAATTTAATAATTATCAAAAATAAGGAGAGTAACTAGTATGTAGTTCGTAAAGTTCCAAAAGTTTAAATAGTTCATCCGAACTATTAAAGTTTGGGTCGAACTCGGGTTGGGTTCAGTCTATCTCTACCAATAGCCATTCCCCTCCCTGGTTCCATGTGAATGGTTACAAGGTGTCGGTGTGTGTGGATGGGGAAACAGGTGTGTTACATTTAGTGTTTTTCGCTCTCATTGTGGTCACTGGAAGTTGAACTGGAACCTCATGGGAAAGAACATTATGCTCTACAGATATGCCTAGGCTATAAGAAGATGGCCAACCCCCTGATGAAAACTGACACTGACCATACAGCGATTTACCAGGACAGGTTCCAACAGGTCTCATGGACCCAAAGAAAGATGAGTGCACATGCTCCGTGTAATATTCCAGCGGTTGTATTTGTAGTAGACATATCAGTGCTACCACCATTACCGCACAGGGTAAAGGGGTGGTGGGAGGTCCTGTCTGTGCTGGACCATAAACCGCGCAACTGCATCACATGGGCTACTGGCTGTTGTCTCGAAATGTGGGTGTGTGCGCTCAGTCTTGTTTATCTAAATTAGCTTTACAGGAAAAAGTGACAATCTGCCCCCAGGTCCCAATTTACAAGGTTCAGACATTTGTTGACCATATACAGATTGTTGATAAAAATTGATACAATCTGATCTTAGATCCACGCACATGAATAGACGTGTGTCCGCTCTGTACTGAACATCCAACCAATCAGGATTCCCAGATCTTATCACAGACAATCCATGGGAATTGATTCTACAATTTATATTGGTCAATCAAATGCAAAAAAAGGGACTTTTTGTGAATCCATCGGATGGGATCAGACACAGGAATGGCCCATGTATGGGCACTGGTAGATCTGGATATTGTTATTTATCTTCCAGGACAAAATGGAGTTTGTCGGTGAGGGATCAGGTTATATATTTGCAGGACACATCCCCAGATAGCGCAGCTCTAGCCATTTATCTGCAGCCCTTGTGATTCCCGGTAATACTGGTTCTATTGACACACGGTCCAGTTAACGGTAATACTGGTTCTATTGACACACGGTCCAGTTAACGGTAATACTGGTTCTATTGACACACGGTCCAGTTAACGGTAATACTGGTTCTATTGACACACGGTCCAGTTAACGGTAATACGGGTTCTATTGACACACGGTCCAGTTAACGGTAATAATGGTTCTATTGACACACGGTCCAGTTAACGGTAATACTGGTTCTATTGACACACGGTCCAGTTAACGGTAATACTGGTTCTATTGACACACGGTCCAGTAACGGATTAATTACTGGTTCATTGACACACGGTCCAGTTAACGGATAATACTGGTTCTATTGACACAACGGTCCAGTTAACGGTAATATGGTTCTATTGACACACGGTCACAGTTACGGTTAATACTGGTTATATGACACACGATCCAGTTTAACGGTAATAACTGGTTCATTGACACACGGTCCAGTTAACGGTTTAATACTGGTTCTATTGACACACGATCCAGTTAACGGTATAATGGTTCTATTGACACACGGTCCAGTAACGGTAATACTGTGTTTCTAGTGACACACGGTCCAGTTAACGGTAATACTGGTTCTATGACACACGGTCCAGTTAACGGTTAATACTGGTTTATTGACACACGGTCCGTTAACGGTAATACTGGTTCTATTGACACACGGTCCAGTTAACGGTAATACTGGTTCTATGAAACACGGTCCAGTAACGGTTAATACTGGGTTCTATTGACACACGGTCCAGTTAACGGTAATACTGGTTCTATTGACACACGGTCCAGTTAACGGTAATACTGGTTCTATTGACACACGGTCCAGTTAACGGTAATACTGTGTCTATTGACCACACGGTACAGTAACGGTAAAATGTTCTATCACACGGATACAGTTAACGGTAATTACTGGTTCTATTGACACCACGGTCCAGTTAACTGGTAATACTGGGTCTATAGGGACCACACGGTACAGTTAACGGTAATACTGGTTATACTGACACACGGTACAGTTACGGTGTAATAACTGTTCTATCGACACAGGTACAGTTAGCGGTAATACTGGTTCTATTGACACACGGTCCAGTTAACGGTAATACTGGTTCTATTGACACACGGTCCAGTTAACGGTAATACTGGTTCTATCGACACATGGTCCAGTGAAGCCGTTTAACTTGTGGTCTTATCACTGGTCTAATTCCAGTCCCAGAGGAAACTCGCTCTGAGCTGAATGTCACAGGTCTGTGCAATGGGAAAGGCCCAAATCCAGCAAATGTAATAACAAGACGGAAACATGAATCTCCCATTCGTACAGCGGCTGGAGGGGAGCAGATCCACCTGAATGGGATTGGTGATGACAGTCAGTGAGTGGCAGGTACAAGGACACGTTGTCAGGTCTAAATCCGATGCCCTTTCTCCAGCTGTCAGTGCCATGGAAATAATCCACCTGCTTTGTCTCGATCGTCTTCACTGGCACAGGGCAGCCCATGTTAAACCCAGGGGATCTGAGGTTATAACCCCCCCTGCAACTCCAAACAGCCCAAATACTACAGAGCACATTGAATTGAATTGGAGGGAACCCATTGGGATATTACATGTGCTACACTCACTAGACCACATTGTTCCATATTGTTATTGCAGGAGGTTCAATCTGCAACTAGTAGAGCACAAGGTACATGTGTGTTTGTTATGTGCAGTGTACACGACTCCTGATGATTGTGCACAATTAAACAACAGTATAGTAACATTGTATCAGTTTATGGCATGACACACAGCACTGGGGCTTATTACATGTCACAGTTATATCACTATTATTACATAACTAGCAGAGTTCACGGCGCTGCCCGGTTTTTCTAAAGATCCAACCTGAATCTGCATCCAAAATTCAACAGACCTGGACCCGCATCTTTCTAACCAAACCTGACCCATTCAAACTCACTGTGGGTTATCTGAGCCTCAAAACTGGTAAACTTTGGGGGGGATTCAGTATCACACCAACTCCCCCTTTAACGCATATCGCACCAACTTCCCTTTTAACGCATATCGCACCAACTTCCTCTTTAATGCATATCGCACCAACTTCCCCTTTAACGCATATCGCACCAACTTCATCTTTAACGCATATCGCACCAACTTCCCCTTTAACGCATATCTCACCAACTTCCTCTATAAGGCATATCGCACCAACTTCCCCTTTAACGCATATCGCACCAACTTCCTCTTTAAGGCATATCGCACCAACTTCCCCTTTAGCGTGCGTCACATCAACTTCCCCTTTAGCATGTATCGCATCAAATTCCCCTTTAGCGCGTATCGCATCAACTCCCCTATTAACGCGTATTGCGTCAACTTCCCCTTTAAAGCGTATTGCATCAATTTTCACTATAGCGCATATTGGAACCAATTCCCCTTTAAAGCGTATTGCATCAATTTTCACTATAGCGCATATTGGAACCAATTCCCCTTTAAAGCATATTGCATCAACTTTTACAATAGCACATATTGCATCAACTTCCCCTTTAAGGTGTTTTGCATTAACTTCCCCTTGATGCACCACATCAACTTTTTTTAGCACGTATCGCATTAATTTCCCCTTTAAGACGTATTGCATCAACTTAGTCAATCCACCATTTAAGGTCCTTCCCATCTTATAAGGACTTAAATTCTAATGTATAAGAACTTTAAACCTTGAACTTTCCAAAAACAGAGACTCACATCATAACGGTGACCTTTCCCTTTAACCCAGACATCCCACGTCACCAGCTGGATAACTTTATAGAAAGGGGGATACATCATGTAAAGTTATTTTAGTATTAATGTGTCCTTCAATGTGTTCATCTGTCACCAATGTCCAGTATTGTAGCTGAAATAGATGTTACAAACTGGGACTTTATTTCTTTTATACGGACTGGGCCCTAGAATAACTTTATCACTGCCTAGAATTAACTTCCCCTTTAATCAGCAACAACCATTTCCCAGTCCTTAAAAGTAACATTGTATCCAGTTTGTATTTAAAGTTGGAAGCGGTGATTTCCTTTATGGTTCTGTCATGATTAGATTAATGCACATTAATAACATTCGCAGGGTAGCAGATCCATGTGATTCGGTGTTTTGCTGCAAACCGGTTGACTGAAATGCATGAGACTTTCTTGTTGACAGCTTAAATATGAAGCTTTATTAGTCATACACAGAATAAATGCTAATTTCCAGGCCTGCGCTATGTAATTCGGTTTCTCCGCAGTGTGTAAACAATACAGGGTTATAGGAAAGCTATAACTCAACAAGTCCCCTTAATATTAGGGATAACTACATAGTGACACCTAGTGGCTGACCGAATGTCCAGCGGGGAGATAATATTCTCCGTAAGACAATCAGTTATTACTTATTCCCTGTAAAGCCCCGGATAATAAAGAGGCAGCAATGTCATTTCATATTAACATATTCTATCAATTATCAGCCGCTAATAGATTGTAATCTCTGCTGACATGGGGAACCGCAGGACTGCGCTCACCGGGGTAGAAAATCAGATATGTGATATTATTACAGATCAGTGTTAATGTTTATTACTGGATAAAGCTCAAATGAGATGTAATTAGATGGAAACGGCGCTGAACCCAAAATAAAACGCTTAATGAGGATCAGAACCAGAACCGTCAATGCCGATAGAGATTAAAATCCACCGTAACTATGATGTCATTAATATTCGCTCCGACAGACGGGAAGGTCATAGGGGCAGTTACAATTAAAATAACGATTCAGTAAATAGGAACTTGGGTAAAAATAATTAAGGCCGAGGTCACACTTGGGACGCACGTGAAAAGCGCGATTACAACTCAGCACTTATTGGTACGCAGCAAAAATGGAGACCAGGCGCGTTCCAATAACAAAGCGCAGCACAGACAGCGAGGCGTTGGGATTCGATTCTCACGTGCGATCAGATCGCGACTGGAGTGGCCAAACTGTAAATGATGGTTAGAGATTTCTAAGTCTAATTTGCAAAACAAAAAACGGAATTGCAGTGTCTCTGGATCTCTCGTTTATTTGCTCTCCTGTTATTGTAGAAGGTTCGGGATTAAAGGGTCACAGATAAGGGAAACTCTCCGGCTCCAGATTTTCTTAAACCTCGTACACACGTCAGGTAATTTCCGCACGATTTGTCTGACGAACGGCCCATTGTGTGATATTCGTGCGAAAATGAATCTTTAACGATCTTCTAAGACCAACGATCCACGACTATTCGCGGCTTTTTCCGACGATCAGCCTGGCGGATTCTTTCTGCCGATTGTCATTTGTTTGTAAATAGTCGCCAGATTATCGGTAGACTGTAATGGAAGATTGAATGAAATCCACATGTGCGACATTTCGAGATCACGCGATATTCCGAAGGTCGCTTAATACGTACGTCACGTAACCCCTTTACCAACGAACATTATCTATCCACTATCGTTCATGTATGTACAGGCGTCGTTAGCAGGACTAGTGTATAACGAGGAGGTTGCTGAACGTTCGTCAGGCACATTGTACGGAAATGATCTGACATGTGTGCGAGGCATAAGTGTGTGACGCTGTGTGGTTGTGTTAGTGTGTCAACCCCAGACACTGGGTGGTCTCAGTATAAATCAATTAGGGCTCGTTCACACTACATCAGTTTGTATCCGTTTTTGAAACGCAGGTGCGTTTAAAAAAATGGACAGACAGTAAAACGCCATAGGATTTCATAATATCGTTCACACTTGCTGCGTTATAATCCGTTCTGTTCCAGTGCGTTCTAAAAACGCACTGCAGCACGCATTTTAAATGCATGAATATGCTGTACAACGGATAACAACGCACGCATTTGAGTTTGTGTCCATTTTTCGAAAAGGATGCCTGGGAGTTCCTGTGATGTCATTTCCGATCAGCAGGCTATAAGAAACACGCAGAAGAGCCGCCATTTTGCCTGTCAGCTACCAGACATCAGCAAGCCAGTCTACCGCAATGGCAGAAACTTTTTTGCCAACGGATGAATTAATAAATGCAGTTACAGGGTCACCCTCAACTTTATAAGAAACTCCCACCCTCCCAGGAAGTGACATCATGAATTTGTGTTCTTTGTCCTGCCCCTTAAAAATTCGAAAAAATGCGGTCAAAAGCGTATGTAAACGCAATGGGGCAAACGGATATGAACGCACACGCAAACGGGCAGCAACGGATACAAAAACATTCATGAAACGTCACTGAACGCAATGCGTTTTTATGCGTTCCTGGCGTGAACGAGCCCTTCACGATATTTCCATTTCTCTGGTCATCTGAACAGAAAAGCAGATAAAGCTAAACGTTTCTTGGCTGATAAAGGATTTGACACTATTGTTCACTATCGTTTACTATTCCCACCATGCCATAGAGACTGACCCCCAGTTTCCCAGTAGCTCAGAGTTAAATCCTGACGCAGATGAATGAATGGCTGGTTTGCAGGTTGGATTAGCAGGATGAGCTACTGTGGGTTTAATTGACTGGAAAACGTTCCAAACCTGAAGACTGTGAATTTACACGTAAGGAGCTTTGGAAATAAACCGGTGTGTTGCCAAAATCCTGCAATTAAAGGCAAAGTCATTATCAAGTTCGCATCTTGCGAAAGGAACAATAGCGGTCTCGGGGCGTTAGATCTATTAATATCTCCGGCACATGTGGTTGTTTGGCTGATGATCTGGATGTTTGAGATCATTAGCTGACGGGAACATCTCATTCAATCTCCCTCTATTTTTATCCTTCTATACAATCAAACATGAACGGGCACAATCAGCCTTTAAATGAAGGTTCGTACACACGTGCGATCGCGGGTCCCGACCGGAATAGATGTTATTATGTCACTGTACTCTGTATTTTAATGTATTTTTTGGGCCCTAGAGGACTAGTTCCCCTTTCCTGTCCTCTCTCTATATAAGGACTGACACCGTCTCCACCAATCTGCCAGTGTTAGTGATGTAATCACCCGCGATGATCTCGTTTCAGTGTCACATTTCACTGTGACAAGTTGTCAAGGTACAAGTGACAGCTGGACGGGACAATTCTCCTGGCCTTGGGGCCTGTAATGTTATAAAGCTGCTAATGATGTGTAGACACCGTGCGGAGATCTAGAAGCAAAACGATTAAAGTTTATCCGCCCTCCCCATTTTACTCTCCTTCTGTCTCTCTCCATCTCTCTCTGTGTGTCTCTCTCTCTCCTCTCTCTCTCTCTCTCTGTCTCTCTCTCTGTCTCTCTGTCTCTCTCTGTCTGTCTCTCTGTCTCTCTGTCTCTCTCTCTCTCTCTGTCTCTCTCTGTCTCTCTCTCTCTGTCTCTCTGTCTCTCTCTCTTTCTCTCTCTTTCTCTCTGTCTTTATCTCCTCTCTCTGTCCCTCTCTCCTCTCTCTATCTCTCTTTCTCTCCTCTCTCTCTCTGTCTCTGTCTTTATCTCCTCTCTCTGTCCCTCTCTCTATATATTTACAATACAATATAATAACATTTGTAAAGCACTTTTCTCCTAAATGACTCAAAGCGCATGTCTCTCCCTCTCTCTCTCTCTCTCTCTCTCTCTCTCTCTCTCTCTCTCTCTCTCTCTCTCTCTCTCTCTCTCTCTCTCTCTCTCCCTCTCTCTCTCTCTCTCTCTCCCTCTCTCTCTCTTCTCTCTCTCTCCTATTTTCTTCCCTGTCTTGATGATAATTATAATATTGTAAATAATCAGCCCCCCACAACATCTGTTCCTTCCTTGCACATTATTAGGCTCCCCAGTCCCTCAGCCAATCAGATCCATTGGAAATCACCTGGGACCGAATCTCTGTCTCTCTCTCTCTCTCTGTCTACGAGATTAAGTGCCAGGAAAATCCCATTCATCCCCCAATCTGACGGCCAACACAATAATATCTTATCTCCCCAGTTGGAAGTATAAATGAAGTCGACTGCTCAGCCTGGCAGTTCATATATTATGTATATCGCATTGTGTTATAGGGAAGAGATTTCCCAGGACAAATCTCCTTGTGCAGGAAAAAGACAAAATGCACAAGATGCTGATTTGTCTTCCACGGTGTCAGATACAAACGTACTCACCCATGTTCCACGGTGGGAAACCCAAGGGATTGTGGGAAAATGTGTCACATGGCCATTTAAAGAGCCAATCCGCCCTACGGACGAAATATCACATGTTAGACCAGGAATTGTGCAAATTGAGAGAGAAAGAAATATATTATTCTCCCTCTTTACAAGGCACTGGTAAGGCCTCATTTGGAATATGCGGTGCAGTTTTGGAATCCCATATACAAAAGGGACATCTTGGAAATTGAGGCAGTTCAGAGAAGGGCAACTAAATTAATAAGGGGAATGGAGGGGCTTGAATATGCAGGCAGATTAGACAAGTTATAACTAAATTAATAAGGGGAATGGAGGGGATTGACTATGCAGGCAGATTAGACAAGATATAACTAAACTAATAAGGGGAATGGAGGGGCTTGACTATGCAGGCAGATTAGTCAAGTTATAACTAAATTAATAAAGGGAATGGAGGCAAATTAGACAAGTTATATCTAAAATAATAAAGGGAATGGATGGGCTTGACTATGCAGGCAGATTAGACAAGTTATAACTAAATTAATAAGGGGAATGGATGGGCTTGACTATGCAGGCAGATTAGACAAGTTATAACTAAATTAATAAGGGGAATGGAGGGGCTTGACTATGCAGGCAGATTAGACAAGTTATAACTAAATTAATAAGGGGAATGGATGGGATTGACTATGCAGGCAGATTAGACAAGTTATAAATACTTGTTGCCCCCAATGATCATGTGTTTTTTATGGTGTCATCGTGTATGGCTGGCATCTACCCACCTTTCATACAAACCCTGACAAACATATTTCCCTGGAAGTGATTGTCCAGAGGCTGTGTGGCTCTGTGTGGCTCTGTGTGGCTCTGTGTGGCTCTGTGTGGCTCTGTGTGGCTCTATGTGGCTCTGGGTGAATTTGATTCCATTAAAGTGTTTAATATCGTGTGTTAAATACATTAAATCTGTTGCACAGACACTGGCAAATAGGCCACTCACACAGCAACTACAACCTAAGGATTAAAGCCACACTTTAACCTTTAACCCAGCACAATAGGTCTGGTGTAATTCCTGTGATTACCACCCCAATCCCTATAGATCCCTGATAAACATATTACCACCCCAATCCCTATAGATCCCTGATAAACATATTACCACCCCAATCCCTATAGATCCCTGAAAAACATATTACCACTCCAATCCCTATAGATCCCTGATAAACATATTACCACCCCAATCCTTATAGATCCCTGATAAACATATTCCCACCCATATTCCCTATGATCCATGGATAAACATATTACCACCCAATTCCTTATAGAATCCCTGATAAACTTATACCACCCCAATCCCTATAGATCCGATAACTTATTACCACCCCAATCCCTATAAGATCTGATAAACATATTACACACCCAATCCCATAGATCCTGATATAAACATATTACCACCCCAATCCCTATAGACCCTGAATAAACATATTACCACCCCATCCCTAGTGATCCCTGATAAACATATTACCACCCCTAATCCCGAACTTTATAGATCCCTGATAATATTACCACCCATCCCCATAGATCCTGAGAAACAATTACCCACCCCAATCCTTATACTCCCTGATAAACTATTACCACCCCAATCCCTATAGATCCCTGATAAACATATTACCACCCCAATCCTTATAGATCCCTGATAAACATATTACCATCCCAATCCCATAGATCCCTGATAAAACTATATCACCACCCCAATCCCTATAGATCCCTGATAAACTATTACCACCCCAATCCCTATAGATCCCTGATAAACATATTACCACCCCAATCTGATAGATCCCCCTGATAAACATATACCACCCCAACCCTATAGATCCCTGATAAACATATTACCACCCCAATCCTATAGATCCCTGATAAACATATTACCACCCAATCCTTATAGATCCCTGATAAACTATAAACCCCCAATCCCTATAGATCCCTGAAAATATTACCACCCCAATCCTTATAGATTCCCTGATAAACATATTACCATCCAATCCCTATAATCCCTGAAAACATATACACCACCCCCAATCCCTATAGATCCCTGATATAAACTTATTACCACCCAATCCTTATATGATCCCTGTAAACCATGACCACCCCAACTCTATAGATCCCTGATAAACATATTACCACCCCAATCCCTATAGATCCTGATAAAACTATTACCACCCCAATCTATAGATCCCTGTACTATAACATCTTACCACCCCCAATCCCTATAGATCCCGATAAACATATTACCACCCCAATCCTATAGATCCTGATAAACATATTACCACCCCAATCCTTATAGATCGTAAAAACATATTCCACCCCATCCCTATAGATCCCTGATAAACATATTACCACCCCAATCCTTATAGATCTGAAAAACTAATACCCCAATCCTCTTAGATCCCTGATAAAAAATATTACCACCCCAATCCCTATAGATCCCTGCATAAACTTATACCACCCCAATCCCTATAGATCCCTGATAAACATTACCACCCCAATCCTTATAGATCCCTGATCAAACTTATTACCACCCAATCCTTATAGATCCCTGATAAACATATTACCACCCAATCCTCTTATAGATCCCTGATAAACCTATTACCACCCCACACCCTATAGATCCCTGATAAACATATTACCACCCCAATCCCTATAGATCCCTGATAAACATATTACCACCCACACCTATAGATCCCTGATAAAACATATTACCACCCCAATCCTATAGATTCCTGATAAACATATTACCACACCCAATCCTTATAGATCCGATTAAACTATTACCACCCCAATTCCATATAGATCCCTGATAACATATTATACACCCCAATCCTTATAGATCCCTGATAAAACACATTACCACCCCAATCCTTATAGATCCCTGATAAACATATTACCACCCCAATCCTATAAGATCCCTGATAAAACAATCCACCCCGATCCTATAGATCCACTGATTAAACTATTACCACCCCAATCCCTATAGATCCTGATAAACAATACCACCAATCCCTATAGATCCCTGGTAACATATTACCACCCAATCCCTATAGAACCCTGATAAACAATTACCACCCCAATCCTTATAGATCCCTGATAAACATATACCACCCCAATCCCTATAGACCCTGTAAAACATATTACCACCCCCTCCATTATAGATCCCTGATAAACTATTACCACCCAATCCCTATAGATCCCTGATAAACATATCACCACCCAATCCCCTATAGATCCCTGATAAAAATTACCCACCCCAATTCCCTATAGATCCTGATAAACATATTACCACCCATCCTATAGATCCCTGATAAACATATTAACACCCCAATCTCTATAGATCCCTGATAAACATATTACCACCCCAATCCTATAGATCCTGATAAACATATTACCACCCCAATCCCTATAGATCCCTGATAAACATATTACCACCCAATCCCTATAGATCCCTGATAAACATATTACCACCCCAATCCCTATAGATCCCTGATAAACATATTACCACCCCAATCCCTTATAGAACGCTTAACATATTACACCCCAATCCCTATAGATCCCTGATAACTTATACCACCCAATCTCTATAGATCCCTGTATGATAAACATTTACACCCCCAATCCTTATAGATCCCTGATAAACTATTACCACCCCAATCCATAGATCCCTGATAAACATTATTACCACCCCAATCCCTATAGATCCCTGTAAACATATTACCACCCAATCCTATAGATCCTGATAAACTTATACCACCCCATCCTTATAGATCCCTGATAACATATTACCACCCAATCCTTAGATCCCTGATAAACTTATTACCACCCAATCTTATAGATCCCTGATAAACATATTACCACCCCCAATCCTTATAGATCCTGATAAACATATTACCACCCAATCCATATAGATCCCTGATAAACACATTACCACCCCAATCCCTATAGATCCCTGATAAACATTAACACCCAATCCTCTATAGATCCCTGAATAAACATAACCACCCCAATCCCTATAGATCCCTGAAAACATATTACCACCCTCAATCCTTATAAGATCCCTGATAAACACATTACCACCCAATCTTATAGATCCCTGGTAAACTATTACCACCCAATCCCTATAGATCCCTGGTAAAACATATACCAACCCCAATCCTAAGATTCTGATAACATTATTACCCCCAAATCCTTATAGATCCTGATTAAACATATTACCACCCCAATCCCTATGATCCCTGATAAACAATTACCACCCCAATCCTTATAGATCCCTGATAAAACATATTACCACCCCAATCCTATAGATCCCTGATAAACATATTAACACCCAACCCTATAGATCCCTGTAAACTATTACCACCCCAATCCCTATAGATCCCTGATAAACATATTACCACCCAATCCTATAGATCCCTGATAAACTATTACCACCAATCCCTAAGATCCCTGATAAACATATTAACCACCCAATCCTATAGATCCTGATAAACATATACCACCCCAATCCTATAGATCCCTGATAAACATATTACCACCCCAATCCCTATAGATCCCTGATAAACAATTATTACCACCCACACCCTATAGATCCCTAGAAATATTACCACCCCAATCCCTATAGAGTCCCTGATAAACATATACCACCCCAATCCTTATAGATCCGTTAACATATTACCACCCCCAATCCCCATAGATCTGATAAACATATTACCACCCCATCCTTATAGATCCCATGAGAAACAATTACCACCCCAATCCTTATAGATCCCTGATAAAACTATACCAACCCAATCCCTATAGATCCCTGATAAACAATTACCACCCCAATCCCTATAGATCCCGATAAAACATATTACCACCCCAATCTCTATAGATCCCTGAAAACATATTACCAACCCAATCCCTATAGATCGAAAAATATTACCACCCAATCCTGTAAAGATCCCTGATAAAACCATTACCACCCCAATCCTTATAGAGCCCTGATAACATATTACCACCCCAATCCCTATCCCTATAGATCCCTGATAAACATATTACCACCCCAATCCTTAAGATCCCTGATAAACACATTACCACCCAATCCTTATAGATCCTGATAAACATATTACCACCCCAATCCCTATAGATCCCTGATAAACCCATTACCCCACATCCCTATAGATCCCTGTAAACATATTACCACCCCAATCCTATAGATCCCTGATAAACATATTACCACCCAATCCTTAGATCCCTGATAAACATATTACCACCCAATCCCTATAGATCCCTGTAACATATACCACCCCAATCCTATAGATCCCTGATAAACATATTACCACCCAATCCCTATAGATCCCTGATAAACATATACCACCCCAATCCTATAGATCCCTGATAAACATATACCACCCCAATCCTTATAGATCCCATAAACATATTACCACCCCAATCCTTATGATCCCTGATAAACATATTACCACCCAATCCCTATAGACCCTGATAAACTATTACCACCCCAATCCCTATAGATCCCTGATATAAACATTATACCACCCAATCCTTATAGATCCCTGATAACAATTACCACCAATCCCTCATAGATCCCTGATAAACATATTACCACCCAATCCTATAGATCCCTGATAAACATATTACCACCCCAATCCTTATAGATCCCTGATAAACATATTACCACCCCAATCCCTATAGATCCCTGATAAACATATTACCACCCAATCCTTATAGATCCGTTAAACATATTACCACCCCAATCCCTATAGTCCTGATAAACATATACCACCCAATCCCTATAGATCCCTGATAAACTTATTACCACCCCAATCCCTATAGATCCCTGATAAACATATTACCACCCCAATCTCTATAGATCCCTGATAAACATATTACCACCCCAATCCCTATAGATCCCTGATAAACATATTACCACCCCAATCCCTATAGATCCGATAAACATATTCCACCCAATCCCATAGATCCCTGATAAACATATACCAACCCAATCCCTATAGATTCCTGATAAACATATACCACACCATCCTATAGATCCGTTAAACATATTACACCCCAACCAAGATCCTGTAAACATATTACCACCCCAAGCCTATAGATCCTGATAAACATATTACCACCCCAATCCTTATAGATCCCTGAATAAACATATTACCACCCCACATCCTATAGATCCCTGATAAAATTATACCACCCCAATCCCTATAGATCCCTGATAAACTAATTACCACCCAATCCTTATAGATCCCTGATAAACTATTACCACCCAATCCTATAGATCCCTGATAAACCTATTCCCACCCAATCCCTATAGATCCCTGATAAACATATTACCACCCCAATCCCTATAGATCCCTGATAAACATATTACCACCCCAATCCTTATAGATCCCTGATAAACATATTACCACCCACACCCTAAGATCCCTTATAAACATATTACCACCCAATCCCTATAGATCCTTGATAAACTATTACCACCCCAATCCTTATAGATCCGTTAAACATATTACCACCCCAATCCTTATAGATCCCTGATAACACTATACCACCCCAATCCTATAGATCCCTGATAACACAACCACCCAATCCTATAGATCCCTGATAAACAATTACCACCCCAATCCTTAAAGATCCCCTGATAAACACATACCACCCCCAATCCTTATAGATCCCTGATAAACATATACCCACCCAATCCCTATAGATCCCCTGATAAACCATTACCACCCAATCCCTATAGATCCCTGGTAAAAAATATTACACCCCAATCCCTATAGATCCCTGATAAACATATTACCACCCAATCCTATAGATCCCTGATAAACCAATTACCAACCCAATCCCTATAGATCCTGATAAACATTACCACCCCAATCCTTATAGATCCTGATAAACATATTACCACTCCCAATCCCTATAGATCCCTGATAAACATATCACCACCCCCAATCCCTATAGATCCCTGATAAAATATTACCACACCAATCCCTATAGATCCCTAGACAAACATATACCATCCACCTATAATCCTGATAAACATTACACCCCAATCTCTATCAGTCCATGATAACATATTACCACCCCAATCCATAGATCCCTGATAAACATTAACACCCCAATCCCTTAGTCCCTGATAAACATATTACCACCCAATCCCTATAGATCCCTGATAAACATTTACCACCCCCAATCCCTATAGATCCTGATAACAATTTACCACCCCAATCCTATAGATCCTTATAAAATATTACCACCCCAATCCCTATAGACCCTGAATAAACTTATTACCACCACCAATCTTATAGATCCTGATAAACATATTACCACCCCAATCCCTAAGATCCCTGATAAACATATTAACACCCCCAATCCTTATAGATCCCTGATAAACCTATTACCACCCAATCCCCTATAGATCCCTGATAAACATATTAACCACCCCAACTCCTAAAGATCCCTGATAAACACATTACCACCCTAATCCTTATAGATCCCTGGTAAACATATTACCATCCCAATCCCTATAGATCCCTGGTAAACATATTACCATCCCAATCCCTATAGATCCCTGGTAAACATATTACCAACCCCAATCCCTATAGATCCCTGATAAACATATTACCACCCTAATCCTTATAGATCCCTGATAAACATATTACCACGCCAATCCTTATAGATCCCTGATAAACATATTACCACCCCAATCCCTATAGATCCCTGATAAACATATTACCACCCCAATCCCTATAGATCCCTGATAACAATTACCACCCACAACCCTATAGACCCTTATAACATATTACACCCCCCAATCCCTATAGATTCCTGATAAACATATTACCACCCCAATCCTTATAGATCCGTTAAACATATTACCACCCCAATCCCCATAGATCCCTGATAAACATATTACCACCCCAATCCTTATAGATCCCTGATAAACACATTACCACCCCAATCCTTATAGATCCTGATAAACATATTACCAACCCAATCCCTATAGATCCCTGATAAACACATTACCACCCCAATCCCTATAGATCCCTGATAAAACATATTAACACCCCAATTCTCATAGATCCCTGATAAACATATTACCACCCCAACCTCTAGATCCCTGAAAACTATTACCACCCCATCCTAAGATCCCTGATAAACATATTACACCCCAATCCTTATAGATCCCTGATAAACACATTACCACCCCAATCCTTATAGATCCCTGATAAACATATTACCACCCCAATCCTAAAGATCCCTGATAAACACATTACCACCCCAATCCTATAGATCCCTGATAAACATATTACCACCCCAATCCTATAGATCCCTGTAAAACCATTACCACCACAATCCCTATAGATCCCTGGTAAACATATTACCACCCCAATCCCTATAGATCCCTGATAAACATATTACCACCCCAATCCTATAGATCCCTGATAACATATTACCACCCCAATCCCCATAGTCCCTGATAAACATATTACCACCCCCCATCCTTATAGATCCCTGATAAACATATTACCATCCCAATCCCTATAGATCCCTGATAAACATATCACCACCCCAATCCCTATAGATCCCTGATAAACTTATTACCACCCCAATCCCTATAGATCCCTGATAAACTTATTACCACCCCAATCCCTATAGATCCCTGATAAACATATTACCACCCCAATCCCATAGATCCCTGATAAACTATTACAACCCCAATCCCTATAGATCCCGATAAACATATTACCACCCCAATCCTTATAGATCCCTGATAAACACATTACCACCCCAATCCCTATAGATCCCTGATAAACATATATTACCACCCCAATCCTTATAGATCCCTGATAAACATATTACCACCCCAATCCTTATAGATCCCTAAAACTATATCCACCCCAATCCCCTATAGATCCTGATAAACATATTACCACCCCAATCCATAGATACCTGATAAACATATTACCCCCCCAATCCCTAAGATCCCTGATAAACATATCACCACCACCAATCCCTATAGATCCCTGATAAAACTTACCACCCAATCCTTATAGATCCCTGATATAAACATATTACCACCCCAATCTCTATAGATCCTGATAAACATATTACCACCCAAATCCTAAGATCCCTGATAAACATATTACCACCCCAATCCCATAGATCCCTGATAAACATATTATACACCCCAATCCCTATAGATCCCTGATAAACAATTACCACCCCAATCCCATAGATTCCTGATAAACATATTACCACCCCAATCTTATAGATCTGATAAACATATTACCACCCCAATCCCATAGATCCCTGATAAACAAAAACCACCCCAATCTTATAGATCCCTGATAAACATATTACCACCCCAATCCTTATAGATCCCTGATAAACATATTACCACCCCAATCCCCTAGATCCCTGATAAACTTATACCACCCCAATCCCTATAGATCCCTGATAAACATATTACCACCCCAATCCTTATAGATCCCTGATAAACTTATTACCACCCTAATCCTTATAGATCCCTGATAAACATATTACCACCCCAATCCTTATAGATCCCTGATAAACATATTACCACCCCAATCCCTATAGATCCCTGATAAACATATTACCACCCCAATCCCTATAGATCCCTGATAAACATATTACCACCCACACCCTATAGATCCCTTATAAACATTACCACCCCAATCCCTATAGATTCCTGATAAACATATTACCACCCCAATCTTATAGATCCGTTAAACATATACCACCCAATCCTATAGATCCCTGATAAACATATTACCACCCCAATCCTTATAGATCCCTGATAACACATTACCACCCCAATCCTATAGATCCCTGATAAACATATTACCACCCCAATCCTATAAGATCCCTGATAAACAATTACACCCCAATCCTTATAGATCCTGATAAACATATTACCACCCCAATCCCTATAGATCCCTGAAAACCATTACCACCACAATCCATAGATCCTGTAAACATATTACCACCCCAATCCCTTATAGATCCCTGATAAACATATTACCACCCAATCCCTATAGATCCCTGATAAACATATTACCACCCCAATCCTATAGATCCTGATAAACATATTACCACCCATCTTATAGATCCCGATAAACCATATTACCATCCCAATCCCTATAGACCCTGATAAACATATCACACCCAATCCTATGATCCTGAATAACTATACCACCCAATCCCTATAGATCCCTGATAAACATATTACCATTCAATCCTTATAGATCCCTGATAAACATATTACCACCCCAATCTCTATAGATCCCTGATAAACATATTACCACCCCATCCTATAGATCCCTGATAACAATATTACACCCAATCCCTATAGATCCCTGATAAACATATTACCACCCCAATCCCTATAGATCCCTGATAAACATATTACCACCCCAATCCCTATAGATTCCTGATAAACATATTACCACCCCAATCCTTATAGATCCGTAAACATATTACCACCCCAATCCCTATAGAGCCCTGATAAACTTATACCACCCCCAATCTCTATAGATCCCTGATAAACATATTACCACCCCAATCCCTAGAGATCCCTGATAAAAATATTACACACCCCAATCTCTATAGATCCCTGATAAACATATACCACACAATCCCTATAGATCCCTGATAAACATATTACCACCCAATCCTTAGATCCCTGAAAACACATATCCACCTCCAATACTTATAGATCCCTGATAAACATATTACCATCCCCAATCCTATAGATCCCTGATAAACATATACCACCCCAATCCTATAGATCCCTGATAAACAATTACCACCCCAATCCTATAGATCCCTGATAACATATTACCACAATCCCTATAGATCCCTGATAAACATTATCACCACCCAATCCCTATAGATCCCTGATAAACATATTACCACCCCAATCCCTATAGATTCCTGATAAACATATTACCACCCCAATCCTTATAGATCCCTGATAAACACATTACCACCCCAATCCTTATAGATCCCTGATAAATATAAAAAATTACCACCCCAATCCCTATAGATCCCTGATAAAACATATTACCACCCCAATCCTTATAGATCCCTGATAAACATATTACCACCCCAATCCCTATAGATCCCTGATAAACATATTACCACCATAATCCCTATAGATTCCTGATAAACATATTACCACCCCAATCCCTATAGATCCCTGATAAAAACATATTACCACCCCCAATCCATAGATCCCTGATAAACATATACCACCCACCTATAGATCCCTGATAAACATATTACCACCCCAATCTATAGATCCCTGATAAACATATACCAACCAATCCCTATAGATCCCTGAAACATATTACCACCCAATCCCTTAGATCCCGGTAAACATATTACCACCCCAATCCTATAGATCCCTGATAAACATATTACCACCCCAATCCTTATAGATCCCTGATAAACAATTACCACCCCAATCCTTATAGATCCCTGATAAACATATTACCACCCCATCCTTAAGATCACTGAAAACACATTACCACCCCAATCCTTATAGATCCCTGATAAACATATTACCACCCCAATCCCTATAGATCCCTGATAAACACATTACCACCCCAATCCCTATAGATCCCTGGTAAACATATTACCACCCCAATCCCTATAGATCCCTGATAAACATATTACCACCCCCAATCCCTTATAGATCCCTGGATAAACATATTACCACCCCAATCCCTATAGATCCCTGATAACATATTACCCACCCAATCCTTATAGATCCCTGATAAACTATACACATCCCACCTATAGATCCCGATAAACATATTACCACCCCAATCCCCTATAGATTCCTGAAAACATTACCACCCCAATCCTATAGATCCTGATAAACATATTACCACCCAATCCTTATAGATCCTGATAAAACATATTACCACCCCAATCTTACTATAGATCCCTGATAAAACATATTACCAACCCCAATCCCTATAGATCCCTGATAAACAATTACCACCCCAATCCCTATAGATCCCTGATAAACATATTACCCCCAATCCTATAGATCCCTGATAAACAATATACCATCCCAAGCCCTATAGATCCCTGATAAACATATCACACCCAATCCTATAGATCCTGATAAACATTACCACCCCAATCCCTATAGATCCCTGATAAACATATTACCACCCCAATCTCTATAGATCCCTGATAAACATATTACCACCCCAATCCCTATAGATCCCTGATAAACATATACCACCCCAATCCCTATAGATCCCTGATAAACATATTACCACCCCAATCCCATAGATCCCTGATAAACATATACCACCCAAACCCTATAGATTCCTGATAAACATATTACCCCCCAATCCTGATCCGATCGTAAACATATATACCACCCCAATCCCTATAGATCCCTGATAAAATTATTACCACCCCAATCCTATAGATCCTGTAAACATATTACCACCCAATCCTTATAGATCCTGATAAACTTATTACCACCCCAATCCTATAGATCCCTGATAAACATATTACCACCCAATCCATGTAGATCCCTGGTAACATAATACACACCCAATCCTATAGATCCCTGATAAAACTTATTACCACCCCATCCCTATAGATCCCTGATAAACATATTACCACCCCAATCCTTATAGATCCTGATAAAATTTACCACCCTAATCCTATAGATCCCTGATAAACATATTACCACCCCAATCCTTATAGATCCCTGATAAACATATTACCACCCCAATCCTTATAGATCCCTGATAAACATATTACCACCCCAATCCCTATAGATCCCTGATAAACCTATACCACCCCACACCCTATAGATCCCTGATAAACATATTACCACCCCAATCCCTATAGATTCCTGATAAACATATTACCACCCCAATCCTTATAGATCCGTTAAACATATTACCACCCCAATCCCTATAGATCCTGAAAAACATATTACCACCCCAATCCTATAGATCCCTGTATAAAACACATTACCACCCCAATCCTATAGATCCCTGATAAACATATTACACCCCAATCCCTATAGATCCCTGATAAACACATTACCACCCCAATCCCTATAGATCCCTGATAAACATATTAACACCCCAATCTCTTATAGATCCCTGATAAACTATTACCCCCCCAATCCCTATAGATCCCTGATAAACATATTACCACCCCAATCCTTAAAGATCCCTGATAAACACATTACCACCCCAATCCTTATAGATCCTGATAAACATATTACCACCCCAATCCTATAGATCCCTGATAAACATATACCACCCCCATCCTTATAGATCCCTGATAAACATATTACCACCCCAATCCCTATAGATCCCTGATAAACCCATTACCACCACAATCCCTATAGATCCCTGATAAAACATTACCACCCCAATCTCTATAGATCCCTGATAAACATATTACTACCCCAATCCTATAGATCCCTGATAAACATATTACCACCCCAATCCCTATAGATCCCTGGTAAACATATTACCACCCCAATCCATATAGATCCCTGATAAACATATTACCACCCAATCCTATAGATCCTGAAACACATTACCACACCCCAATCCCTATAGATCCCTGATAAACATATAACACCCCAATCTCTATAGATCCCTGATAACATATTACCACCCCAATCCCTATAGATCCCTGATAAACATATTACCACCCCAATCCTTAAAGATCCCTGATAAAACACATTACCACCCCAATCCTTATAGATCCCTGAATAAAGTATTACAACCCCAATCCCTATAGATCCCTGATAAACACATTACCACCACAATCCCTATAGATCCCTGATAAACATATTACCACCCAATCTCTATAGATCCCTGATAAACATATTACTACCCCAATCCCTATAGATCCCTGATAAAACTTATACCACCCCAATCCTATAGATCCCTGATAAACATATTACCACCCCAAAATCTCTATAGATCCCTATTAAACATATTACTACCCCAATCCCTATAGATCCTGATAAACTTATTACCACCCCAATCTCTATAGATCCTGATAAACATATTACCACCCCACCTATAGATCCCTGATAAACATCATACCCCCAATACTATAGATCCCTGACAAACATATTACACCCACCAATCCTTATAGATCCCTGATAAACTTATTACCAACCCTAATTCAAGATCCCTGATAAACATTTACCACCCCAATCCTATATGATCCCTGATAAACATATTACCACCCCAATCCTATAGATCCCTGAAAAACAATTAACACCCAATCTCTATAGATCCCTGATAAACATATTACCACCCCAATCTCTATAGATCCCTGATAACATATTACCACCCCAATCCTTAAAGATCCCTGATAAACACATTACCACCCAATCCTTATAGATCCCTGATAAACATATTACCAACCCGATCCCTATAGATCCCTGATAAACACATTACACCACCACAATCCCTATAGATCCCTGGTAAACATATTACCACCCCAATCCCTATGATCCTGATAAAAATATACACCCCAATCCTTATAGATCCCTGATAAACATATTACCACCCCAATCCCTATAGATCCCTGATAAACATATTACCACCCCAATCCTTATAGATCCCTGATAAACATATTACCATCCCAATCCCTATAGATCCCTGATAAACACATTACCACCCAATCCCTATAGATCCCTGATAAACATATTAACCCCACTCTATAGATCCTGATAAACATTATTACCACCCCAATCTCCTATAGATCCCTGATAAACATATTACCACCCCAATCCTAAAGATCCCTGATAAACACATTACCACCCCATCCTTATAGATCCCTGATAAACGTATTACAACCCCAATCCCTATAGATCCCTGATAAACACATTACCACCACAACCCTATAGATCCCTGATAAACATATTACCACCCCAATCTCTATAGATCCTGATAAACATATTACACCCCAATCCCTATAGATCCCTGATAAACTTATTACCACCCCAATCCCTATAGATCCCTGATAAACATATTACCACCCCCAATCCTATAGATCCTGTATAAACATATATACACCAATCCCTATAGATCCCTGATAAACTTATTACCACCCCAATCTATAGATCCCTGATAAACATATTACCACCCCAGTCCCTATAGATCCCTGATAAACATATTACCATCCCCAATCCCTATAGATCCCTGAAAACATTATACACCCCAATCCTTATAGATCCCTGATAAACTTATTACCACCCTAATTCTTATAGATCCCTGATAAACATATTACCACCCCAATCCTATAGATCCTGATAAACATTACCACCCCAATCCTTAGATCATGAAAAAACATATAACACCCCAATCTCTATAGATCCCTGATAAACATATTACCACCCCAATCTCTATAGATCCCGATAAACATATTACCACCCCAATCATTAAAGATCCCTGATAAACACATTACCACCCCAATCCTTATAGATCCCTGATAAACATATTACCACCCCGATCCCTATAGATCCCTGATAAACACATTACCACCACATCCCTATAGATCCCTGGTAAACATTTACCACCCCAATCCCTATAGATCCCTGATAAACATATTACCACCCAATCCTTATAGATCCCTCTGATAACTATTACCACCCAATCCCTATAGATCCCTGATAAACATATTACCACCCCAATCCTTATAGATCCCTGATAAACATATTACCATCCCAATCCCTATAGATCCCTGCTGAATAACATATCACCACCCAATCCCTATAGATCCCTGATAAACTTATTACCACCCCAATCCCTATAGATCCCTGATAAACATATTACCATCCCAATCCTTATAGATCCCTGATAAACATATTACCACCCCAATCTCTATAGATCCTGATAAACATATTACCACCCCAATCCCTATAGATCCCTGATAAACATATACCACCCCAATCCCTATAGATCCCTGATAAACATATTACCAACCCAATCCCTATATCCTGTACAATACACCCCAATCCCTATAGATTCCTGATAAACATATTACCACCCCAATCCTTATAGATCCGTTAAACATATTACCACCCCAATCCCTATAGATCCCTGATAAACATATACCCACCCCAATCTCTATAGATCCCTGATAAACATATTATCACCCAATCCTTATAGATCCCTGATAAACTTATTACCACCCCAATCCCATAGATCCCTGATAAACAATTACCACCCCAATCCCTATAGATCCCTGATAAACATATTACCACCCCAATCCTTATAGATCCGTTAAACATATTACCACCCCAATCCCTATAGATCCCTGATAAACATATTACCACCCCAATCCTTATAGATCCTGATAAAATATTACCACCCTAATCCTATAGATCCCTGGATAAACATATTACCCCCCCAATCCTTATAGATCCCTGATAAACATATTACCACCCCAATCCTTATAGATCCCTGATAAACATATTACCACCCCAACCCCTATAGATCCCTGATAAACATATTACCACCCCAACACCCTATAGATCCCTGATAAACATATTACCACCCCAATCCCTATAGATCCTGATAAACATATTACACCCAATCCTATAGATCGCTTAAACATATTACCACCCAATCCCTATAGATCCCTGATAAACATATACCACCCCAATCCTTATAGATCCCTTGATAAAACACATTACCACCCCATCCTTAGATCCCTGATAAACATTATACCACCCCAATCCCTAAGATCCCTGATAAACACATTACCACCCAATCCCTATAGATCCCTGATAAACATATAACAACCCAATCCTATAGATCCCTGATAAACATATTACCACCCCATCCCTATAGATCCCTGATAAAAATATTACCACCCCAATCCTTAAGATCCATGATAAACAACAGTACCACCCAATCCTTATAGATCCTGATAACATTTACCACCCAATCCTATAGATCCTGATAAACATATACCACCCCAATCCTTTAGATCCCTGATAAACGTTATCCACCCCAATCCCTATAGATCCCCTGATAAAACACATTACCACCCCAATCTCTATAGACACCTGATAAACATATTACACCCAATCCCTATAGATCCCTGATAAACTTATTACCACCCAATCCCTATAGATCCTGATAAACATATTACACACCCCAATCTCTATAGATCCCTTATAAACATATTACTACCCCAATCCCTATAGATCCCTGATAAACTTATTACCACCCCAATCTCTATAGATCCCTGATAAACATATTACCACCCCAATCCCTATAGATCCCTGATAAAACGTATTACCATCCCAATCCTATAGATCCCTGATAAACATATTACCATCCCCAATCCCTATAGATCCCATGATAAACATATTACCACCCCAATCCTTATAGATCCCTGATAAATTTATTACCACCCCAATCCTTATAGATCACTGATAAACTTATTACCACCCCAATCCTTATAGATCCCTGATAAACTTATTACCACCCCAATCTATAGATCCCTGATAAACATAAACTATTACCACCCCATATTATAGATCCTGATAAACTTATTACCACCCAATCCTTATAGATCCCTGATAAAATTATACCACCCAATCCTATAGATCCCTGATAAACATATTACCACCAAATCCTATAGATCCTGATATAACATATACCACCCAATCCTATAGATCCCGATAAACATATTACCACCCCAATCCCATAGATCCCTGATAAAACATATACCACCCAATCTCTATAGATCCCTGATAAACTTATTACCACCCCAACCTATAGATCCCTGATAAACTATTACCACCCCAATCCCTATCGATTCCTGATAAACATATTACCACCCCAATCCTATCGATCCTGATAAACATATTACCACCCCAATCCCTATAGATCCCTAATAAACATATTACCACCCCAATCCTATAGATCCCTGATAAACACATTACCACCCCAATCCCTATCGATTCCTGATAAAACATATTACCACCCCAATCCCTATAGATCCCTTATAAACATATTACCACCCCGATCCCTATAGATCCCTGATAAACACATTACCACCCCAATCCCTACGATTCCTGATAAACATATTACCACCCCAACCCTAAGATCCCTGATAAAAATATACCACCCCAATCCCTATAGATCCCTGATAAACATATTACCAGCCCAATCCTTATAGATCCCTGATAAACATATACCACCTCAATCCTATAGATCCCTTGTAAACATATTACCACCCCAATCCCTATAGATCCCTGGTAAAATATTACCACCCCAATCCCTATAGATCCCTGTAAAACATATTACCACCCCAACCCTATAGATCCCTGATAAACATATTACCACCCCAATCCCTATAGATCCCTTATAAACATATTACCACCCCATCCATATAGATCCCTGATAAAAATATTACCACCCCAATCCTTATAGATCCCTGATAAACATATTACACCCAATCCTATAGATCCTGAAAACATATTACCACCCCAATCCATATAGATCCCTGATAAACATATTACCACCCCAATCCATATAGATCCCTGATAAACATATTACCACCCCAATCCATATAGATCCCTGATAAACATATTACCACCTCAATCCCTATAGATCCCTGATAAAAATATTACCACCCCAATCCCTATAGATCCCTGATAAACTTATTACCACCCAATCCTATAGATCCCTGATAAACATATTACCACCCCAATCCCTATAGATCCCTGATAAACATATTACCACCCCAATCCTTATAGATCCCTGATAAACCTATTACCACCCCAACCCTATAGATCCCTGATAAACATATTACCACCCCAATCCCTATAGATCCCTGATAAACATATTACCACCCCAATCCCTATAGATCCCTGATAAACATATTACCACCCCAATCCTATAGATCCCTGATAAACATATTACCACCCCAATCCCTATAGATCCCTGATAAACATATTACCACCCCAATCCCTATAGATCCCTGATAAACATATTACCACCCCAATCCCTATAGATCCCTGATAAACATATACCACCCAATCCTATAGATCCCTGATAAACATATTACCACCCCAATCCCTATAGATCCCTGATAAACATATTACCAGCCCAATCCTTATAGATCCCTGATAAACATATTACCACCTCAATCCCTATAGATCCCTTGTAAACATATTACCACCCCAATCCCTATAGATCCCTGGTAAACATATACCACCCCAATCCCTATAGATCCCTGGTAAACATATTACCACCCCAATCCCTATAGATCCACTGGTAAACATATTACCACCCCAATCCCTATAGATCCTGATAAACTATTACCACATCCTAGATCCCTATAAACATATTACCACCCAACTCCATAGATCCCTGATAAACATATTACCACCCCAATCCTTATAGATCCCTGATAAACATATTACCACCCCAATCCATATAGATCCCTGATAAACATATTACCACCCCAATCCATATAGATCCCTGATAAACATATTACCACCAATCCATATAGATCCCTGATAACATATTACCACCCCAAATCCATATAGATCCATGATAAACATATTACCACCCCAATCCCTTATAGATCCCTGATAAACTATTACCACCCAATCCCTATAGATCCCTGAGAAACTATTACCACCCAATCCATATAGATCCCTGATAAACATATACCACCCAATCCCTATAGATCCCTGATAAAATATTACCACCCCAATCCTATAGATCCTGATAAAACATATTACCACACCCAATCCCTATAGATCCTGATAAACATATTACCACCCCAATCCCATAGATCCCTGATAAACATATTACCACCCCAATCCCGATAGATCCCTGATAAACATATACCACCCCAATCCTATAGATCCTTATAAACATATTACAACACCAATCCCTATAGATCCCTGATAAACATATTACCACCCCAATCCCTATCCAGATCCCGATAAACATATTACCCACCCCAATCCATATAGATCCTGAAAAACATATTACCACCCCAATCCTTAAGATCCATGATAAAACATACCACCCATCCATAAGATCCCTGATTAAACCTTATTACTACCCCCAATCCCTATAGATTCCCTGATAAACAATTACCACCCAATCCTATAGACCTGATAAACATTACCACCCAACATAGAGACCTGATAACATATTACCACCCCAACCCTATAGATCCCGATAAACATATTACACCCCAATCCTATAGATCCCCTGCTAAAACAGATTACCACCCAATCCTAGAGATCCTGATAAACATATTACCACCCCAATCCCTATAGATCCCTGATAAACATACAAAGTTGGGACCATAAACATTGCTTCATCCCTTGTGTTGGTATAAATGGGGGAGTTGAACATTTAATTAACCGATCATCCTGGTTTTCCAATGAACCCACCAGGTATCTCTCTCTCTCTCTCTCTCTCTCTCTCTCTCTCTCTTTCTCTCTCTCTCTCTCTTTCTCTCTCTCTCTCTCTCTCTCTCTCTCTCCTCATGAATATTAATTAGAGGAATTTATTTATTCAGACGTCGGCGAAGTTGATCATTTTCCTTCGCAGGGTCTCTGCCTTTTAATTCAGCTGATTACATTTCGCTCCATAATCTCTTTTTTCTTTGTGTGTTTTGGGTTTTTAAATATTCATTTTCTTTAAACAACAAATCTCATTATAGGATAATATCAAACAAACAGTGGAGCATTGTGGGATTTTAATTAACACAAAAGTGCAGGTCAGTGAGTTTCATTCGGTTACAGGGGGAGGATCAGTCAATGAACCAAATAAAATCCATTGTGAATATTTTCTGGTTCCTGGGATGGAAAGCCCCCAGGATTTCTGCTCATTGGTTGGTTCCTGAGCTTGATTTATTCCATATGTGGAGCCCAGGGAAACATTTCTATGAATTTCCTTGGAAAGTAACTTATTGTTAAAGGAAAATTACACTCATTCAATAACTTACAATTCCAAGCTCCTCCCCCTCCTTCATTAACATATGTTATCCAATCCAGAGATGGAAGTATTGTCAGGGGCAATGACTGTGGGCGGAGCCAAAAACGAAGTCAGTTACTGCACGAGTGTAAGCTCTGAGGCCCAGTTCCCCTAGAAGGCTCAGTGGCAGACCCCCGTAACTGTTTTCTTTTTCCCCTCTCACCAGGATGGAATTGTTATGTTCTGTTTGTTTTTCCTTTGTTGGGGCAATAACACAGAATCCCCCCGTGTAATAACTTAATGAGCTCCCTCTGTGCTCCCGGGGAAATCACATTGAATAGACAAGTTTCCTTATCAGAACTTTTCACTCCAAGAACAAATGGTTCTGCTTCCAAGAGCTCCCCTGTGAGCTCAGTCCTGCGGCGCAGTAATTAGAAAGTTTCCAGCAAACACAATGGACACCAGGGGGGGAATAGAGAGATTTCTGTGGACTCTCCACTCTGCAAATAGTCACTTTAACTGGGCGTCTTAAAGGGCCATTTAAAAGGAATCTAGACAATACCTAGAGATTTGTGTGTTAATGAATTGGGTTATGTTACCTACAGGAAACAGTTAAATTAATGGGGGTTACATACAGGAAACATTGAAATGAATGGGAGTTCAAAACAGTAAACAGTGAAATTAATTGGGGTTCCATACAGGAAACAGTGAAATTAATTGGGGTTCCATACATGAATCAGAGAAATTAATTGGGGTTACATACAGGAAACAGTTAAATTAATGGGGGTTACATACAGGAAATGGTTAAATTAATGGGGGTTACATACAGGAAACAGTGAAATTAATGGGAGTTACATACAGGAAACAGTGAAATTAATGGGGGTTACATACAAGAAACAGTGAAAATAATTGGGGGTTGCATACAGGAAAAATTTAAATTAATGGGGGTTACATACAGAAAACAGAGTGAAAATAATGGGGGTTACATACAGAAAACAGTGAAAATAATTGGAGGTTACATACAGGAAACAGTGAAATTAATGGGAGGTTACATACAGGAAACAGTGAAATTGATTGGGGGTTACATACAGGAAGCAGTGAAATTAATGAGGGGAGTTCATTTTCATCCTTATCTCTTTACTGTGTCTTAATGGTACAGACTCCTCGCAAGTCTTTCCTTGTGAAAATCTAAATGCTGACTAGGCACAGCCATAGATACTCAAGAGCTCCCAGCATGCTCTGCCTGCTAATCATAACTAGAGATGGCTAAACTGTTATGATTTGTTCCCCATTTTATCAAACCAAAATCTTTTTTACAAAGGTTTGTTAAAGATTTGGTCCAAAGAAAACAGTCTGGCAGCTCCCACCATATTTACAAATACATAGAAAGAGTTAACTAGTGGGCTGGTTGGCAAGCTGACTGGTGAACAGGTTGGCAAACGGGCCAGCATGTGATTGTCATCACAGGCATTATGGGAAAGTTTCAGAGAGTTTGGCCCCAACGCAAATGATAACCTTGAAAGTGATAGAAAATCCCATTATAAAGGAGACAATGAACAATCTGTGATGTAATACTGGTCACTATCTGGCTATCCCTTGTGTCCATACATCAACCAACCTTCAATAGAATCTACCCTAATGGGGCAGGAGATGTGCGGTTGGTTCAGTACAGTTCCCGAAGGTTCTTCTGATTCTTCTTTACAATTTCCCATTGAGTTTCTTTGTAGCTGGTGGTTTATTTGTAGCTGTGAGTGTGTTACCTGTTACTAAGGACATTCGGCTGCGAAAGTAAAAAGGAACTTTATGGTTTAGTTACCTTGGAAACCTACCGTATATTCATTGTAAATAGAAGTAACCCACATGCATAAACATGTCCAACAGACCGTACTATACAATGTGTCCCCATTCCTAGGTTTATTCTATTGTAATGGCTTTACATTCCCTTTACAATTCTGATGGGCCCAGAGAGTCGGGAGATGAAGCGTATGGCGTGAACTAATGGTGCAGTGTACACGTATCACACGATAACATTAATTACGCCATACAAATTACTATCACCAGTGACATTCAGGAACAAATTATTATTATTATTATAACTATTGCTTAATAGTGTGTGTTAAGGCCCATACACACGTCTAATTTTTATGGACAAGGACTGATGAAGGAGCGAGTGCACACAAGCAACTAACAGCCCATGTCAGCTGACGGTTTCATGTATGGTCACCCAAAATGGCACTGCTGATGTACAGACCTGGCGGATATCCCAAAGTATTTTACCACCCCTATTGTTTGGTCTGTTTGCCATCCCATAGTTGGGTCTATTAAACATCCCACATTTAGGACTATTTGACACCCCATTGTTGGGTCTAGTTTACGTTCTATAGTTAGATATCCCATAGTTTTGTCTAGTTGATGTCCCATAGTTGTGTCTACCCATAGTTGAGTCTCTGTGCCATCCCAAAGTTGGGCCCAGTTGACATCCCATACTTGGGTCTTGTTCAAATCCCATTATTGGTTCTTGTTGGCATCCCATATTTGGGTCTTGTTGATGTCTCATGGTTTTATCTTGTTGATATCTCATTTACTTGATGTCCATAGTTGGGTCAAGTTGATGGTCCATATTTGGGTCAAGCTAAAGTCTGATGGTTGGGTCTAATAGATGTCTCATGTTTGGGTCTAGTTGACATCTCATGGTTGGTTCTAGTTTATGTTCCACAGTTTTGCCTAGTTCACGTCCCATGGTTAATTCTATTTCACATACCATAGTTGGTTCTAGTTGACGTCTCATAGTTTGATCTACGGTATTTGACGTGCCTTTAAGTTGGGTCTAGTTGACATCCCATGGTTGAGTATATTGACATCCCATATTTGGGTCTAGTAGATGTCTCATGGTTGGGTCTAGTTGACACCCTTAGTTTTGTTTAGTTGACATTTTTATGGTTGGGTCTAGTTGACATCTCATTGTTAAGTCTAGTTGACACCCTCAGTTTTGTCTAGTTGATTTTACCATATTTGGCTCTAGTTGACGTCTCATGGTTGAGTCTAGTTGACATTCCATAGTTGGATCTAGTTGATGACTCATGTTTGAGTCTAGTTGACATCTCATGATTGGGTATAGTTGATGCCCCTTGGATGTCCTAGGGTTAAGTGTAGTTGACATCCCATAGTTGGTTCTGGTTGATGTCTCATAGTTAGGTGTAGTTGACAACCCATAGTTGGATCTAGTTGATGTCCCATGGTTGGGTTTAGTTGACATATCTTCCCATGGTTAAGTCTATTGACACCCCATAGTTGGGTTTAGTTGACAACACTTAGTTTTGTCTAGTTGACATCTCATGGTTATGTCTAGTAAAAGTCTCATGGTTTCTAGTAAAAGTCTCATGGTTGAGTCAAGTTGACACCCCCAAACTGGGTCTAATGGTTGGGTCTAGTTGATGTCTCATGGTTGGGTCTAGTTGATGTCTCGTGGTTAGATCTAGTTGATGTCTTAGTTGGTTCTAGCTGATGTCTCATGGTTAGATCTAGTTGATGTCTTAGTTGGTTCTAGTTGATGTCTCGTGGTTAGATCTAGTTGATGTCTTAGTTGGTTCTAGTTGATGTCTCATGGTTGGATCTAGTTGATGTCTTACTTGGTTCTAGTTGATGTCTCATGGTTGGATCTAGTTGATGTCTTACTTGGTTCTAGTTGATGTCTCATGGTTGGATCTAGTTGATGTCTTAGTTGGTTCTAGTTGATGTCTCATGGTTAGGTCTAGTTGACATTTAAATGGATGAGTCTAATTGATATCCCATAGTTTGGTATAGTATACTGTATCTTATTAAATAAATCCTAAAATCCATACACAACATTGCAATGTGACCTCTCCATTACACACACACACACCATGAATTTGAGAAGACTGAGCAGAAAAGAGAAACAATCATCAAATAGAGAGAACACACACACACTGCCGCTCATACTGTGATTTATCACATGGTTATTCAGGCTCCTCGTGGTGCCAAATCATTTTTTATTAAAGTTTTCTCTCTCCCTGGTACACGGATCAATAGTTTATTTAAAATAATAAGAAGACATCGGCTTTGGATGAATACACTGGAAATGGCAGAGATAACATAAGAAAGAGAAATGTTTGTATGTGAGATCTGTACAGAGAAACAGGGACATGTCAGACAAGGTCAGAGAGGGGGTAAAGGGTAAGTTTACCCAAAGAAACATATACAGAGAGGATTAATAAAGCCATGGTATTGTAAAATAACGATTCCACCCACTGTGACAAGCGTTATTGATACATTGTATTTCATTGTGCCAGTCTCATTATCTAATCATTGTTATTGATAGATTGTATTTCACCGTGCCAGTCTCATTATCTAATCATTGTTATTGATAGATTGTATTTCGTTGTGCCAGTCTCATTATCTAATCATTGTTATTGATACATTGTATTTCACTGTGCCAGTCTCATTATCTAATCATTGTTATTGATACATTGTATTTCGTTGTGCCAGTCTCATTATCTAATCATTGTTATTGATACATTGTATTTCGTTGTGCCAGTCTCATTATCTAATCATTGTTATGATACATTGTATTTCTGTGGCCAGTCTCATTATCTATCATTGTTATTGATACATTGTATTTCACGTGGCCAGTTCCATTATCTAATCATTGTTATTTGATCATTGTATTTCACTGTGCCAGTCTCATTATCAATCATTGTTATTGATACATTGTATTTCACTGTGCCAGTCTCATTATCTAATCATTGTTATTGATACATTGTATTTCACTGTGCCAGTCTCATTATCTAATCATTGTTATTGTTGATCAGTATTTCACTGTGCAGTCTCATTATCTAATCATTGTATTGATACATTGTATTTCACTGTGCCAGTCTCATTATCTAATCATTGTTATTGATACATTGTATTCACTGTGCCAGTCTCATTATCTAATCATTGTTATTGATACATTGTATTTCACTGTGCAGTCATTATCTAATCATGTTATTGTAGATTGTATTTCACTGTGCCAGTCCATTATTAATCTGTTATGATAATTGTATTTCGTTGTGCCAGTCTCATTATCTAATCATTGTTATTGATACATTGTATTTCGTTGTGCCAGTCTCATTATCTAATCATTGTTATCGATACATTGTATTTCGTTGTGCCAGTCTCATTATCTAATCATTGTTAACTTGCTTTGATTGAATACATTGTATTTCACTGTGCCAGTCCATTATCTAATCATTGTTATTGATGCATTGTATTTCACTGTGCCAGTCTCATTATCTAATCATTGTTATTGATACATTGTATTCACTGTGCCAGTCTCATTATCTAATCATTGTTTATGATACATTGTATTTCACTTTGCCAGTCTCATTCTCAATCATTGTTATTGATCATTGTATTTCTGTGCCAGTCTCATTATCTAATCATTGTTATGATACATTGTATTTCACTGTGCCAGTCTCATTATCTAATCATTGTTATTGATCATTGTATTTCACTGTGCCAGTCTCATTATCAATCATTGTTATTGATACATTGTATTTCACTGTGCCAGTCTCATTATCTAATCATTGTATTTGATAGATTGTATTTCACTGTGCCAGTCTCATTATCTAATCATTGTTATTGATACATTGTTATTCACTTGCCAGTCCATTATCTAATCATTGTTATTGATACATTGTATTTCATTGTGCCAGTCATTATCTAATCATTGTATTGATACATGTATTTCACTGTGCCAGTCTCATTACTAATCATTGTTATTGATACATTGTATTTCACTGTGTCCAGTCTCATTATCTAATCATTGTTATTGATACATTGTATTTCATGTGCCAGTCAGATTATCTAATCATTGTTATTATACATTTTATTTCACTGTGCCAGTCTCATTATCTAATCATTGTTATTGATAGATTGTATTTCACTGTGCCAGTTCTCATTATCTAATCATTGTTATTGATAGATGTATTTCACCGTGCCAGTCTCATTATCTAACCATTGTTATTGATCATTGTATTTCACTGTGCCAGTCTCATAATCTAATCATTGTTATTGATCCATTGTATTTCATGTGCCAGTCTCATTATCTAATCATTGTTATTGATACGTTGCATTTGATTGGGCTGCATGGTGGCTCAGTGGTTAGCACTGATGCCTTGAAGTTCAAATCCACCATTAAAAACATATACAAGGAGTTTCCATGTTTGCGTGGTTTCCTACCTGCACTCCACTTTCCTCAACAATCATAAAGACCTACTGATAGGTTGTATGTGTCAAATAAATGTGCTTAGATTGTAAGCTCTTCGGGGCAGGGCCTGATGTGAATGTATACATAATTGTAAAGCGCTAAGGAAGATGTTGGCGAACAATAATGATAATAATAATAATAATAACAATGTAATAATAATAATATAATAATAAATAATAATATAACTGGAAAGAGAAAGTATAAACTGGCTTGAAAGCTGTGTTTGAAACTTGATTTCTTTCGTCCTCTCTGCTGACTGTCCTGGTCTGATTCGGGGGACTTCAAGTGTCACATTGATGACTCCTCCCTCTCCTGGGCCTCTCGCTTCCTACAATAACCTCCTCGTTCGATCTCCACCATGGACTAACGCTAGTACTCACAAGGATGGCCACTTCCTGGACCTGGTGTTCACTAAAAACCTCTCTGTCTCATCTTTTCATCTAACCCCTTCCCACTTTTTGACCATCTTATTACTTTTCAGGCTCAACACCCTTTTCTTCCTCTGTCCCCCATCTTGTGCATCTGTCCGTAATACTAGATCCATAGATCTCCCTACACTCGCTTCATCCCTGTCCTCTAGTCTCTCCCTCCTTCTGACAGTGGATGACTCTGACTCACTTGTTAATTCCTATAACTTTATCCTGACTAACACCATAGACTCTTTGCCCCCTTACATTCCAGCAGTCAAGGCACCTCTAATCCTCATCCGTGGCTTAACCCCCAGGGTTGGGGGATATTTTTTTTTTTTTATGATTGGTCAAAATTTGTTTTTTTACTTTGGTTACCCTTTAAGTAGCTGCCACGTAATGGAGGGGTAGGTCAGTAGGTGTGTGTACCTGTGTCACGTTGGGGGTTAAAAAACTAACCTTTTTGTTATTAATCAAAATTAGGTTTTTTTTACTTTAGTTACCCTTTAAGTATGGCTGCCACAGTAATAGATAGTAGATCAGTAGGTGTGTGTACCTGGGTCTGGTTGAGAGGGTATGTCTTTTTGTGTTTACAACCATAAAACTATCTTTTATTGAGGATAAATCTAAATTAGTTGTTTTTTTACTTTAGTTCCCTTTAAGTTGGCTGCCACAGTAATGGATAAGTAGATTAGTAGGTGTGTTGTACCTGGGTCTGGTTGAGAGGGTATGTCTTTTTTGTGTTACAACCATAAAACTATCTTTTATTGAGGATAAATCTTAATTAAATTTTTTTTACTTTAGTTATCCTTTGTATGTCTGCCACTGTAATGGATAAGTAGATCAGTAGGTGTGTGTACCTGGGTCTGGTTGAGGGGTATGTCTTTTTTGTGTTTACAACCATAAACTATCTTTTATTGAGGATAAATCTTAATTAAATTTTTTTACTTTAGTTACCCTTTAAGTATGGCTGCCCAGTAATGGAATAAGTAGATCAGTAGGTGTGTGTACCTGGCTTGGTTGAGGGGTATGTCTTTTTTGTGTTATAACCATAAAACATCTTTTATTGAGGATATATCAAAATGTGTTGTTTTTTTTACATTATTTACATTATTATTTTAAGTATGGCTGCCACAGGAATGGAAGGGTAGGTCAGTAGGTGTGTGTACCCATATGAGGTTGGGGGAATGTGTTTTTGCATGTATGACTATATAACTAACTTTCATTGATGATTGATCAAAATTAGTTTTTTGTCTATAGTTACCCTTTAAGTATGGCTTCTATGGGAATGGAAAGGTAGGTCATTTGGGTGGTGTACCTGGGTCTGTGTGGGGGGTTGGGGGTATCACCATTTGTATTTATGACCATGAACAAACTGTTTTGAAATATCCACATTTGAGGATTGTTACCATTATAGTCTATGGGAAAAACAATAGCAACAAAATGTTTTTGTTACTATTTTTGAATAAATGATACATTTTTTTATATTTCTACTTTGTTGGAAGGTTTTGTTAGATACCCTCCTATTTATCTTACTCCCAGGGCTCTTTCTGGGAGTTCTCTTACATTTCCCCATTCCTTTATGCCCGTAGGAGTGCCTCAGGTTTATGCCTGAGTTAAGTGGGTTTATTAACCCTGTTAGTCTCAGTTCTATCTGGGACTTTATTTTATTGATTACGATTTTGATAGCACTCACAGCACCCGTATTTATTTGATAAGGGCTTTTTGGGGTAACATATTACTGATCATTTCTTAGTATTACAGATACATTGTATTTGATTGTTAAAGTCTCTTTATCCAAACACTGTTATTATACATACACCAGGAAGTCATAGCAAACAACAATTGTTTTGCCTTCCTCTGAACAACTGCAAAAAACGTTAATGAGTAGGTTATCAGGTTGGACTAGATGGATGGATGCTTTTTTATACAACCTCCAATACTATGTTACTATGTAACTGTTATACAGACATTATGGGTAGGGTATAAAGGTTGGACTAGATAGAGGTATGTCTTTATACAACCTCCAATACATGTTACTATGTAACTGTTATACAGACTTATGGGTAGGTATAAGGTTGGACTAGATGGACGTTTGTCTTTAACAACCTCCAATACTATGTTACTATGGAACTGTTATACAGACATTAGGGTAGGGTATAAAGGTTGGACGAATGGACGTATGCTTTTATACACCCTCCAATACTATGTTACTATGGAACTGTTATACAGACATTATGGGTAGGTATAAAGGTTGAACTAGATGGATGTATGTCTTTAATACCACTCCAATACTATGTTACTATGTAACTGTATACAGACATTATGGGTAGGGTATAAAGGTTGGACTAGTGGACGTATGTCTTTATACAACCTCCAATACTATGTTACTATGTAACTGTTATACAGACATTTGGGTGGTATAAAGTTGGACTAGATGACGTAGTCTTTATACACCTCCAATAAATGTTACTATGTAACTGTTTTACAGACATTATGGGTAGAGTATAAAGGTTGGACTAGATGGACTTGTCTTTATCCAACCTCCAATACTATGTCACATGTAACTGTTATACAGACCTTATGGTAGGGTATAAAGTATTACCACCCCAATCCCTATAGATCCCTGATAAACATATTACCACCCCAATCCCTATAGATCCCTGATAAACATAGAACCAACTCAGACACGACTCACACCTCCCAACATTTTAAAACACAAAAGAGGGACCCGTGGGGAGAAGAGAAGCGGTGGATGCGGATTTTGTTTTCCGCGCTCACTTTGATAAGGCCACGCCCACTTTGTTAAGGTTACGCCTGGTTTAAAGATCATTATTCCCATTTTATATTGTTCCATGCAATATTATATGTCAACTAGACATTAATTATCTGGACGCCCGCAAGCGACCAATGTTGGACG
Organism: Hymenochirus boettgeri; assembly: GCA_019447015.1. NCBI lineage: Eukaryota > Metazoa > Chordata > Amphibia > Anura > Pipidae > Hymenochirus > Hymenochirus boettgeri. Next base: position 69,424 of record JAACNH010000159.1, on the reverse strand, counting down.
TTCTTTTATTCATATTGACAAAGGACGATCGGACGTGTTGGTTAATACAGACAATAGCGCAGTCTCCTATGAGCTGCATGATTGGTCACTGTAAACACAGCCTAAAATGGTGTCAAAGTTGCCGTGGCGGACAACATTTTAGACCAAAAGACAAAGTCAATAGTAGTGACTGGTCTGCTGGGCTGTGGGTATCTAGACTTATACTTACAGTACACACATAATGTGACAATCCTACACACATAATGTGACAATCCTACACACACAATGTGACAATCCTACACACACAATGTGACAATCCTACACACACAATTTAACAATCCTACACACACAATGTAACAATCCTACACACACGATGTAACAATCCTACACACACACAATGTGACAATCCTACACACACAATGTAACAATACTACACACAATGTGACAATCCTACACACAATGTGACAACTCTACACACACAATGTGACAATCCTACACACACAATGTAACAATACAACAATGGTGATGTAATATCCTTATATTACACTGTAAGGGGATCATTATCCATTATATCTTAATGGTGATGTAATATCCTTATATTACACTGTAAGGGGATCATTATCCCTTATATATATTAATGTCCCAGATTCTATATACACTATTTGTGGTCTGTTACATCTCTGTCTATAAACAGATTGTAATTTCCTCTATTGTCCCCACATTTTCCTCCAGAGCAGTTCCAGTCTCTCCGTTTGTCCTTCTCACCCAATTTGGACGACCACAACCCTGATATTCCCGAATGGAGACGGGACGTGAGTCGTGTGATCAAAAGAGCCCTTGTGTCTGTAAGTCTCAATCTGCTTTCCTGGGACACTGCCGCCTAGTGGTTAATGTTGAGAATTTCACCTGAATAGAAATAAAAGTCGCCACTGAACAGCTGGACGTGAAGAAATGTAATGCTCATCACACACAGGCCAATGGGACTCCTGGGCTGGGAAGAGTGAGTCCAGCTTGGGGAGCGGAGGAGCTGTTTAACCCCTGGGTGACCTTCTCTACGTAGATTGTCAGCTCTTAGGGACAGGGCCTAACTGTCTGTATAATCTGATTGGACTGACTGTGTTATATATAAGGGAACATAGACTAGTCACTTGGGTACAGTAAGTATCAGACTGACTGTAGGTGGATGTTTACACTCTGGCCATTGTTAGCTGCACTATTGTTATCTTCCCTGGTAATGTTACTCTGTGATGTTACTGGCTGAGCATTCTGGGAATTGTAGTCCAGCTCAGATCTCTAGTTCCATTAAACATAGTTCTCTAGGTGCAGATGGTAAATCTCCCCTCCAGGTAACATCTCCAGGAGCTGTGTATTCCCGGGGTTAAAACCATCACCCCAGAGCCCCTTGTGCCCTATTCACCTTCCGGTCCATCTGCTCTGCCCCTCTGGGTGGCTCCTTCCTGTATTATTCAATCTCCTCATAGAGTAACATGAAGTCAATGTTCCTTCTGTCTCCGTGTTTCCTGCTGGTAGTGAACAGTCAGAGGGGATCAGTGCCAAGCAGATTGGTGCAAAGATGCCCAGAGGCCTTGTAAATGCTCAGTCAGGCTAAAAATGCCAATCAATCACCAGGGCGGAAACTTAACTCTCCTGTTACCAGATTCACCCTGAACAAAACCACATCAACACATGGAATGGAACTAGGGGCCACAGACACATAATTACAGGGCCCCACTATCTGCCCTGGGAATGGAACTAGGGGCCACAGACACATAATTACAGGGCCCCACTATCTGCCCTGGGAATGTCTGTGCTTGCTTGGTCTGTGTATATACCTATCCACCACTAGGGGCAATGTGGGGTTTACTCTGTGCTTGCTTGGTCTGTATATATACCTATCCACCACTAGGGGCACTTCAGGGTTTACTCTGTGCTTGCTTGGTCTGTGTATATACCTATCCACCACTAGGGGCACTTCAGGGTTTACTCTGTGCTTGCTTGGTCTGTGTATATACCTATCCACCACTAGGGGCACTGCATGGTTTACTCTGTGCTTGCTTGGTCTGTATATATACCTATCCACCACTAGGGGCACTTCAGGGTTTACTCTGTGCTTGCTTGGTCTGTGTAGCTCCTAAAAACTTCTGCACACAGGAACAACATGCCAACAAACCTTATTATAGCAATTAAAAACTATAAAAAGCACTAAAAAACCTGCAGAAACAGTCCATTAGCAGTTGTTGAAGTTGCAACTCTCTGCTATGGTGCGGCCCCTTTAACTCGTGGTGGTCTTGTGGTGAGGTATAATCCACTTGGTAATGGCTTGTGAGGTAGTTCCTACGCGTTTTCGTTGTTTTAATCCTTACAGCTTCATCAGGGGTTTTTGGAAGCTACACAGACCAAGCAAGCATCAGAACAGCACAGAGTAAACCCAGCAGTGCCCCTAGTGGTGGATAGATATATATACAGACCAAGCAAGCATCAGACCAGCACAGAGTAAACCCAGCAGTGCTCCTAGTGGTGGATAGGTATATATACAGACCAAGCAAGCATCAGAACAGCACAGAGTAAACCCATCTGTGCTTGCTTGGTCTGTGTATATACCTATCCACCACTAGGGGCAATGTGGGGTTTACTCTGTGCTTGCTTGGTCTGTATATATACCTATCCACCACTAGGGGCACTTCAGGGTTTACTCTGTGCTTGCTTGGTCTGTGTATATACCTATCCACCACTAGGGGCATACTCTAAGTACTAATGACTTGCCATGGTATTTACTAGACATATGTCATAACGGTATATGTACTCTAAGTACTAATGACTTGCCATGTTATTTACTAGACATATGTCATAACGGTATATATACTCTAAGTACTAATGACTTGCCATGGTATTTACTAGACATATGTCATAACGGCCAATAATGTGTAACTGTTAGATAGACATTATGGGTAGGGTATAAAGACATACGTCCATCTAGTCCAACCTTTATACCCTACCCATAATGTCTGTATAACAGTTACCATGTAACTGTTATACAGACAGATAGATAGATAGATAGATAGATAGATAGATAGATAGATAGATAGAAGATATATAGATAGATAAATAGATGATTGATAGATAGATAGATAGATAGATAGATAGATAGATAGATAGATGATGATAGATAGATAGATAGATAGATAGATAGATAGATAGATAGGTGATAGATAGATAGATAGATAGATAGATAGATAGATAGATAGAAGATAGATAGAAGATAGATAGATAGATAGATAGATGATAGATGATAGATAGATAGTTAGATAGATAGATGATGATAGATAGATAGATAGATAGATAGATAGATAGGTGATAGATAGATAGATATATAGATAGATAGATAGATAGGTAGATAGATGATAGTTAGATAGATAGATAGATAGATAGATAGATAGATAGATCGATGATAGATAGATAGATAGATAGAAGATAGATAGATGATAGATGATAGATAGATAGTTAGATAGGTGATAGATAGATAGATAGATAGATAGATAGGTAGGTAGATAGATGATAGTTAGATAGATAGATAGATAGATAGATGATAGATAGATAGATGATATATAGATAGATAGATAGATAGATAGATAGATGATAGATAGATAGATAG